>OW121743.1:60338638-60651138 GCA_933228675.1 Stomorhina lunata
TCCTCGACGCGTTTCGATGGTTGGTTAAGCCATCTCTTCAGGAGGATTATCCCCAATTTAGACAGATCAAAAAAAATTTTTATGAAAAAAATTTTTCTTTAGACAAACATTTTTATCAAAAATTTTTCTATAGAAAAACATTTTTATCAAAAATTTTTCTGTAGAGAAACATTTTTATCAAAAATTTTTCTATAGAAAAACATTTTTATTAAAATTTTTCTATAGAAAAACATTTTTATCAAAAATTTTTGTATAGAAAAACATTTTTATCAAAAATTTTTCTATAGAAAAATATTTTGATCAAAAAATTTTCTAAAGAAAAATATTTTGATCAAAAAATTTTCTAAAGAAAAATATTTTGATCAAAAAATTTTCTAAAGAAAAATATTTTGATCAAAAAATTTTCTAAAGAAAAATATTTTGATCAAAAAATTTTTCTATAGAAAAATATTTTTATCAAAAATTTTTCTATAGAAAAACATTTTTATCAAAAATTTTTCTATAGAAAAACATTTTTATCAAAAATTTTTCTATAGAAAAACATTTTTATCAAAAATTTTTCTATAGAAAAACATTTTTATCAAAAATTTTTCTATAGAAAAACATTTTTATCAAAAATTTTTCTATAGAAAAACATTTTTATCAAAAATTTTTCTATAGAAAAACATTTTTATCAAAAATTTTTGTATAGAAAAACATTTTTATCAAAAATTTTTCTATAGAAAAACATTTTTATCAAAAATTTTTCTGTAGAAATATATTTTTATTAAAAATTTTTCTGTAGAAAAATACTTTTATCAAAAATTTTTCTATAGAAAAACATTTTTATCAAAAATTTTTCTATAGAAAAACATTTTTATCAAAAATTTTTCTATAGAAAAACATTTTTATCAAAAATGTTTCTATAGAAAAACATTTTTATCAAAAATGTTTCTATAGAAAAACATTTTTATCAAAAATGTTTCTATAGAAAAACATTTTTATCAAAAATTTTTCTATAGAAAAACATTTTTATCAAAAATTTTTCTATAGAAAAACATTTTTATCAAAAATTTTTCTATAGAAAAACATTTTTATCAAAAATTTTTCTATAGAAAAACATTTTTATCAAAAATTTTTCTATAGAAAAAGGTCTTTATAGAATTTTTTTTATAGAAAAACATCTTAGTCTAAAATTTTTCTATAAAAAATTTTTTGTATCAAAAATTTTCCAAAAAAAAATTTTGTATAGAAGAACATTTTTATCGAAAATTTTTCGGTAGAAAAATATTTTTATTAATTTATTTTAAATTAAAAATATTTGCACAGATTTTAACTAAATCTATTTTTTACAGGATGCCGACACTGTAGAACGTCTTAACGAATCCGGGGAACTGAGACAGTTACTAAAACCCTACAAGGTATGCAACACTTTTTATTTTGCTTTAACAAATTTCATAATAATTCCATTTAATTTAATTTAATTCCGTTATCTCTATTTTATCACATATTTTTCACAGTCAATATCAACAACCTACACCTGTCAAACATGCGGTGGCTATCGTTTATTACCCTGTCCCTCATGTAATGGCTCCAAGAAATCGGTACATCGAAACCATTTCACGGCTGAATTTGTGGCACTCAAGTGCATGAATTGTGATGAGGTGGGCTTGGTAAAATGTCACAACTGTTAGGAGACCAAATATTTATTTACTTGCAACGAACGGCAGTTCCAAGATGGAATGAGTGTTTTTGGCTTTGGAGGTAACATGAACATTAACATGTAACTAGTGACCAACTTCATTTGCCAAAACATGATTCAGACAAACTGTGACAATGACAATGAATGCACGAAGTGACAGCTGGTAGACTGTAAGACAGAGGGAGGGATGAATGGATTGTCGGAGTGCTTAAATAGGTGACATAAATATTAAAAAATTAACAATAATTTTAAAATTTATTGAAATGTGTGAAAATGCAAATTAAAAGAAAAAAAGAATAAAGAAGTTAACGACAACGACTTTAGACTAGTGATTAAATTCTATAGAAAAATTCTTTATAAATTAAAGATAAAATATATTTTATTTTTTTATTTAATTCTAAAATAATTTAATTTTTATAAAAACACTCCGGTTCATCAGAATAGGTTTAGCGTTTCAAGAAAAAATTTATTTGAAAAATTTTTATATCAAAAATTTTTCTTTAGAAACAAATATTCTACAAAAAAAAAAATTTATATCGAACATTTTTCCAAAAAAAAAGAATTTCTTTAAAAAATTTTTCTTTGGAAAAATTTTTATATCGAAAATTTTTCGTTATAAATTTTTTTTGTATCGAAAAATTTTCTTTACAAAAATTTTTATATCGATTTTTTTAGAAAAATTTTTATATCTTAAATTTTTCTTTAGAATAATTTTTATATCGCAGTTTTTTTACAAAAATTATTATATCGAACATTTTTCTCTAGAAAAAATTTTATATTGAAACTTTTTCTCTAGAAAAATTTTTGTAAGGAAAATTTTCGATAGAAAAATGTTCCCATAGAAAAACTTTTATAATGAAAATTTTTCTATAGAAACATTTTGATAATGCAAATTTTTCTATAGAAAGATTTTTCTATCTAGAAAATTTTTCTATTGAAAAATTTTTCTATATCAAAAATTTTTCTATAGAAAAATTTTTCTATATTGAAAATTTTTCTATAGAAAAATTTTTCTATAGAAAAATTTTTCTATATCGAAAATTTTTCTATAGAAAAATTTTTCTACAGAAAAATTTTTCTATATCGAAAATTTTTCTATAGAAAAAATTTTCTATAGAAAAATTTTTTATATCGAAATTTTTTCTATAGAAAAATTTTTCTATATCGAAAATTTTTCTATAGAAAAATTTTTCTATATCGAAAATTTTTCTATGGAAAAATTTTTCTATATCGAAAATTTTTCTCTGGAAAAATTTTTCTATATCGAAAATTTTTCTATAGAAAAATTTTTCTGTAGAAAAATTTTTCTATATCGAAAATTTTTCTATAGAAAAATTTTTCTATATCGAAAATTTTTCTATATCGAAAATTTTTCTATATCGAAAATTTTTCTATATCGAAAATTTTTCTATATCGAAAATTTTTCTATAGAAAAATTTTTCTATATCGAAAATTTTTCTATAGAAAAATTTTTCTACAGAAAAATTTTTCTATATCGAAAATTTTTCTACAGAAAAATTTTTCTATATCGAAAATTTTTCTATAGAAAACAATTTGTCTATATCGAAAGTTTTTCTATAGAAAATATTTTTATATAAAAAATTTTTCTATAGGAACAATTTTTATATTATTTTTCATTAGAAAAATGTTTATATTGAAAATTTTTATAATGAAAATTTTTCTCTAGAAAAATGCTTATATTGAAATTTTTTCTCTAGAAAAATGTTTATATTGAAAATTTTTCTATAGAAAAATTTGTATATTGAACATTTTTTTAATCAAAATTTATCTCTAGAAAAATGTTTATATTGAAAATTTTTCTCTAAACAAATTTTTATATTGAGAATTTTTCTCTAGAAAAACTTTTATATTTAAAATTTTTCTCTAAAAAAATTTTTATATTGAAAATTTTTCGCTAGAAAAATTTTTATTTGCAAATTTTTCTCTAGAAAAATTTTTGTATTGAAAATTTTTCTCTAGAAAAATTTTTATATTGAAAATTTTTCTCTAGAAAAAATTTTATATTAAAAAATTTTTCCATAGAAAAATTTTTATATTGAAAGTTTTTCTGTAGAAAAATTTTTATATTGAAAATTTGTCTTCAAAAAAATTTTTATATTGAAAATTTTTTTATAAAAGAATTTTGCATTGAAAATTTTTCTATAAAAGAATTTTGCATTGAAAATTTGTCTATAAAAAAATTTTTATATATTTTATAATTTTGTAGAAAAAATTTTTAAATTGAACATTTTTCTAGAGAAAAATTTTTATATTGAAAATTTTTCTGTAGACAAATTTTTATATCGAAAATTTTCTCTAGAAAAATTTTTCTATTGAAATTTTTTTTTAGAAAAATTTATCTATTGAAAATTTTTCTCTAGAACAATTATTATATTGAAAATTTTTCTCTAGAAAAATTTTTATATTGAAAATTTTTCTCTAGAAAAATTTTTATAGTAAAAATTTTTCTCTAGAAAAATTTTTATATTGAAAATTTTTCTCTAGAAAAATTATTATATCGAAAATTTTTCTCTAGAAAATTTTTTATATTGAAAATTTTTCTCTAGAAAAATTTTTATATAAAAATTTTTCTTTAAAAAATGTTTATATCAAAAATTTTTCTAAGCAAAAACACAAAACAACAATTTTATATTGAAAATTTTTCTATCGAAGATTTTTATATCAAAAATTTTTATATCGAAAAATTTTTATATTGACAATTTTGATATCGAAAATTTGTTCTACAAAAATTTTTATATCGAAAATTTTTCTCTAGAAAAAAATTTTTATATCGAAAATTTTTCTATAGAAAAATTTTTATATTGAAAATTTTTCTCTAGAAAAAAATTTTATATTGAAAATTTTTCTATAGAAAAATTTTTATATTGAAAATTTTTCTATAGAAAATTTTTGTATTGAAAATTTTTCTATAGAAAAATTTTTATATTGAAAATTTTTCTATAGAAAAATTTTTATATTGAAAATTTTTCTATAGAAAAATTTTTATATTGAAAATTTTTCTATAGAAAAATTTTTATATTGAAAATTTTTCTATAGAAAAATTTTTATATTGAAAATTTTTCTATAGAAAAATTTTTATATTGAAAATTTTTCTAAGGAAAAACAAAAAACAACAATTTTATATTGAAAATTCTTCTATAGATGATTTTTGTATCAAAACTGTTTATATCGAAAAATTTTTATATTGAAAATTTTTATATCGAAATTTTATATCTACAAAAATTTTTATATCGAAAATTTTTCTCTAAAAAAATTGTTATAACGAAAATTTTTCTCTAGAAAAATTGTTATATCGAAAATTTTTTTTAAGAAAAAATTTTGTATCGAAAATTTTTTTACAGAAAAAATTTTGTATTGATCATTTTTCTACATGGCAAATTTTTGCTTAAGTTGGGTATTTTTACTTTATTCTTGATAAAATCATTACTAATTGGTAGATTTTGATATTATAAATCTTATATTATTTGGAATATTCATAACGATCGCCTGGTAACGATTGATAATTTTTGCTATTTTCTATATTTTATGAATTTTGAAAAAAAAAATACAAATTTTTGATTTTGCACAAAAAAAAAATATTTTTTGACATTCTAATGTAAATAACTTCAAAATTTTTAAATATACAAAAAAGTTTTGTATACACGTCTTAAAGGAAATTTTGTTTTTAATCCAATGATGAATTTTCAATAAATTCGGATGAGTCGCTTTTCAGATATGAGTAAAATAGTTGGATAATCTCTTCAAAAATTCAAAATGTTTGAAATTTTGTTTTTAACAAATTTTGAAGTCCGGTTGTTTTTGGGGGACCATAGCACTTAAAATACTATAGTTTTACTTTTATATAATTTTTTGTTACTCATGTAACCGTTTACTTCTTTAAGACATTTTTCTTGTGAATTTATAAAATAAACGCAAATGATTATAAGGACGACTGTGAGCCTATTCTGATGAGCGGGAGTGTATTTTTATGTAAAATTTAATGTTCATATCTTTTAAGTGAAATGTAATTAAAATTAATTTTATAATTATTTTTTTCTATGCTTTTTTTAGTCTTATTATAAATAAATAATGCATAATCAATTGTTATAATCTAAAAATTGTTGCAAATTAATTTTTTTAAAAATGTGCAATTTTTTTTATATAAATATAAGAAAATAAAAGAAATATTTTTAATAGAAAAAAACTGTAATTAATATAATTTTATAACTACTATAACATATTTTAACAATATCCAGAGAAAAAATCACAACGAATTAACTATTTAATTATTAAAATATTAACATTAAACCAGTGTATTTTTTTTTGTTAATTTACCTAATTATTCTAGTTAATAACATTATTTTTATTTTATTTTAAATAAAATTTTATATCAATATATGTATGTATTTTTTACTATTTGCAAATAAAATCCCAGCAAAATTTTTGTGTGTGCCAACAAATTTACTCGGAAGTGTCAATTTTTCTGCCAAATGTCTAACATCAATATAATTCAGAAAAACGTTTTCTGAGAACTGATAAAATTTGTGTTTGATAATTTTTGGCCAAGAACCCAAAAATTAAAAAATACCCTAAATTTTTTAAAAACAACTTCTTCATATCTCTCTTATTTTACCTAGAAAAATGCTAAATTATAAGCCATAAGAATTTTTATTATATTCACCAAAAAAAAGCTTAAATTTAATACGTCATTTGACAACTAAATTAATGTTTTGATTATAAATCTTTTAAAGTAAACAATAAACCTACAATCTACTCGTACTATAATCGTTTTTATAACAATTATTTAACATTCTCTTAACTACCCCCCCATAAAGTTTATTTATTTAATTAATTATTTCTTAGCTGAGATTTTATCTTTATTAGTTAACCGCAAATAAACGTAAGCGTTCACAGTTGTTCTCTGACTAATTTCAAAATTATTTATTCATAATAAAAGGCCAAAGGTCAATTGCTTGCATGCACCTTCAATTTGATGCAGAAGAAAATAACTTAATCTCGTGTATAGTTTAGGAGATATCAGGAAATCAAAAAAGCTCTACAGTGTTCAAGGTTTTCGTTTTTCTTCGGACAAGAACTAAGTTGACTCGGTTTTGCTCGGAAATCCCATCATAACCACGTGAAAGCCGAAAGTCTCTTCTTTAGATTGAGTGAAAAAAATTCACCGAAATTTAACGATCGTAGAACAAAGTTCAAAATTTTCTGGAAAAAGTCACATAAATTGTTACGCATAATTTAAGCAAAAAAGTGTTGCAGTCGTTTAGGCGTAATTTTTTTAGGCATTTTAGTATTTACCCCTAGGAGTCGGCGTTCAACCAAAATAAGAAGAGCTATTCTTTGGGTCAATTAGCAGACGTGCGCAGATTTTCATAAAATTCTGCGGCTTATATATCGAGAAGAAAACAAAATTAAAAAATAGGGATCCAAAACAGATACCCCAAGGAGTGGACGGATTTCAAAGAGTCAAGTAATCCCAACCAAAATTAATATGACTCTTTCTAGGATCAATTAAAAGGAGTCAAGGATAGCAGAAGAAGAATTATCTGAATGTACCTCTGAATCTTTTTGATTGTTATATATATAAGAATTATAGCCAAATGTTGATCGATTGTAACAAAATGTTACACACTTGTAGAATTTAGTGACCATAGCTGTCAAAGTTTTTAATTTAATAGCTTTTAACTGGCGTTTGTGACATTTTATTGGTTTCCGGGAGCTTTGACATACTGACCAAAAGTTGCTTTAAACTTCTCCTTTCTATAATTATTTGTCATAGATATTACAATATTATTAAATTTATCAGAATAAATGGGTTTATCGGGGCAGGGTTATATGAGAGCTCTAAGTAAATGTGAACAGATTTCGCCCATTTTCAGTACTTCTATAACATATCGAAAATACTTCTGTAAAATTTTATCTTTCTAGCTCTTGTAGTTAATGAGCTCTCGTGCTTTTATCTGACGGACAGACGGACATAAACCCCTCTTCTTTTTGTGTTTCCGTAAGTTTTTTATATGGGAGGAATTCGGTCAAATGGTGACCGATTGCGACAAAATTTTGCACATTGATTGGCATTGGTATAAGACTTTCTCGTGCTAAATTTAGTGGTTATATCTCTTATAGTTTTAGATTTATTGGCACTTAAGTGTATTTTAGGTGAAATTTATGCTGTTTCCGTAAAATTTTGTATGGGAGCTATGGCTAAATCTGAACCTATTTTAATAAAATTGTATATGCTACCTAGGACTTATATACAACTTCTATACTTATATACAACTTCTATACACACTATACATCATCATAGCTAATATAGTTTGTTATTTATTGGCCAATAAGCGATTAGCCTAGGCGAGGTTATACGGGAGCTATGGTCAAATGTTAACCGATTTTGCCCAATTTCAATACCAATTTTCTCAGAAATGAAGAATGTTTTTACTAAGTTTCAGTGAGCTTGCTGCTGTCGTTTAGGCGTTATCGTGATCACAAAGATTTTTTTATCAAACATTTTCTATAGAAATTTTTTTTATTAAAAATTTTTCTATAGAAAATTATTTTATCAAGAATTTTTTTATAGAAAATTTGTTTATCAAAATTTTTTTCATAGAAAATTTTTTTATCAAAATTTTTTTTTTTTGTTTTTATTAAAAATGTTTCTATACAATTTTTTTTTTATTTTAAAAAGTTTTCCATAGAAAATTTTTTTATCAAAAAGTTTCGTATAGAAAATTTTTTTATCAAAAATTTTTCTATGGAAAATTTATTATCAAACATTTTTCTATAAAAAATTTTTTTATGAAAAATTTTTCTATATACAATTTTTTTATCAAAAAGTTTTCTATAGGAAATTTTTTTATCAAAAAGTTTTCTATAGACAATTCTTTTATTAAAAATTTTTCTATGGAAAATTTATTCTCAAAAATCTTCTATAGAAAATTTTGTATCAAAAATTTTTCTATTTAAATTTTTTTTTATCAAAAACTTTTCTATAATTTTTTTTCAATAAAAAATCTGTTTATTAAAAATTTTTCTATGAAAATTTTGTTATCAAAAATTTTTCTATGACAATTTTTTTATTAAAACTTTTTCTATGAAAATTTTTTTAATAAAGATTTTTCTATGAAAATTTTTTTAACAAAAATTTTTCTATACAAAATTTTTTCTATATTTTTTTTTATCAAAAATTTTTCTATGAAAATTTTTTTATTAAAAATTTTTCAATAAAAAATTTTTTTATTAAAAATTTTTCTAAAAATTTTTCAATAAAAAATTTTTTTATTAAAAATTTTTCTAAAAATTTTTTTATCAAAAATTTTTCTATAAAAAAATTTTTTATCAAAAATTTTTCTATACAAAATTTTTTTATCAAAAATTTTTCTATATTTTTTTTATCAAAAATTTTTCTATGAAAATTTTTTTATCAAAAATTTTTCTATGAAAATTTTTTTATCAAAAATTTTTCTATGACAATTTTTTTATTAAAAATTTTTCTATGAAATTCTTTTTATCAAAAATTTTTCTATATTTTTTTTTTGTGAAAAATTTTTCTATAGAAAATTATTTTATCAAAAATTTTTTTATATAAAATTCTTTTATCAAAAATTTGTCTATATTTTTTTTATCAACAATTTTTCAATAAAAAAATTTTTTATTAAAAATTTTTCTATGAAAATTTTTTTATCAAAAATTTTTCTATTAAAATTTTTTTATCAAAAATTTTTCTATAGAAAATTTTTTTATCAAAAATTTTTCTATAGAAAATTTTTTTATCAAAAATTTTTCTATGACAATTTTTTTATTAAAAATTTTTCTATGAAATTTTTTTTATCAAAAATTTTTCTATATTTTTTTTTGTAAAAAATGTTTTATTTTATTTTATTTTATCAAAAATTTTTTTATATAAAATTCTTTTATCAAAAATTTGTCTATATTTTTTTTATCAACAATTTTTCAATAAAAAAATTTTTTATTAAAAATTTTGTTATGAAAATTTTTTTATCAAAAATTTTTCTATTAAAATTTTTTTATCAAAAATTTTTCTATAGAAAATTTTTTATCAAATATTTTTCTATAGAAAATTTTTTTATCAAAAATTTTTCTATAGAAAATTTTTTTATCAAAAATTTTTCTATAGAAATTTTTTTTCAAAAATTTGTTCTATTTTTTTTAATTTTTTCTGTACAAAATTTTTGATCAAATATTTTTCTATGAAAATTTTTTTATCAAAAATTTTTCTATGAAAATTTTTTTATCAAAAATTTTTCTATGAAAATTTTTTTTATCAACAATTTTACTATAGAAAGTTTTTTATCAAAAATTTTTCTATATAAAATTCTTTTATCAAAAATTTGTCTATATTTTTTTATCAACAATTTTTCAATAAAGAAATTTTTTATTAAAAATTTTTCTATGAAAATTTTTTTATCAAAAATTTCTCTATGAAAATTTTTTTATTAAAAATTTTTTTATGAAAATTTTTTTATCAAAAATTTTTCTATTAAAATTTTTTTATCAAAAATTTTTCTATAGAACATTTTTTATCAAATATTTTTCTATAGAAAATTTTTTTTATCAAAAATTTTTCTATAGAAATTTTTTTTATCAAAAATTTTTCTATAGAAATTTTTTTTTCAAAAATTTTTTCTATTTTTTTAAATTTTTCTGTACAAAATTTTTTTATAAAAAAGTTTTCTATATAAAATTTTTATCAAAAATTTTTCTATATATAATTTGTCAATATTTTTTTTTATCAACAACTTTTCAATAAAAAATTTTTTTATGAAAAATTTTTTATCAAAAATTTTCTATGAAAAATTTTTTATCAAAAATTTTTCTATGAACATTTTTTGATGGTCGTGAGTTCGAGTCACGACGAGTTTGTCAAAAATTTTTCTATAGAAAATGTTTTGAATCGAAAATATCTACAAAAAAATATTAAATTGTTTAATATTCGAATTTATTTCTGTTTTGAAAAATATTCCCAATATTTACAAAAATATACCCAATGTTTACAAAAATAATAGTGTCGTGGCAACAATGTTCAAGATTATATTTCTTTGTTCTGTCGAACCATGTATTTTGTTGCTTTTTATTGGATTATGATTTGTTTCTTGCCCATTTTGTTTTTGTCTTTTCTTTAACAAAGCGGCACCAACCAACTCTGTTAACATCCAAACTCCAACTGAATGATTTTAATACTCATTTTCACGAGTTTTATTAATGATCGTGGTATTTTCGAAAATTAAAAGAATTCATCGGCTACTGGTGGTATGGGCTGCCTACTCCTGCTACTATCAGTTCAGCTGTTGTCGCAAAGAACTTAAAGTAAAATTGTGCTGGGTACCAGATCATTATGATATCTAAGGTAACGAAATTGCAGACCAACTGGCCCGTGCTCCAACAGACGTGAATATAAGAAATACTTCTGATGATGTTTATCCTGGTCTTGACTTTATTTTCTACAATATAATCAAAATATTTCCTCTTTAAATCTAATCTTATTGGAAAATTTTGTAATATTTGCTAAAATTTATTTATCGTATTCGATATCGATCGAAAACTCAGACTTTTAAGCAAATATTGTGTAACATACCTTAGGACTTTTCAAAATAATTTAAAAAAAAAGTTTAATAAAATTCGATATTGAAACGTGTCCGTTTGTTTGTTAAAACATTTGGTTTAAATAAAATAAGTTTTAAACTTTTGGCAAATAAGTTACAATTTAGAGAACGTTATATGTTAGTACCTGGTAGACCGAGCCTTGCTCGGAGCTTTATGATAAGCATTTTGAGGAAAATTTTAAAGTTTTTATATATTTTATATTATAAAGTGCTAAAATAAATTTAGAGGAAAGACATTGTAGAAATATTCAGTTAATTTTGAATTATTTGATTTATTTTGTCCGACCAACACATAGTTTGCATAGTTTACAGTTTAACTCATTTTGAATAATTTTGGAAATTATTCATATCAACAGAAACCTCTGTCGACTCATGCTCAACAACTTTGCTAAAGATTATAGTCTGATCTGTGCATTTAGTTTACGATTTAATTCATTTTGAGTAGTTTTCTGTGGCGCCACCTGTCGGACTTTGCTTATACCAATTCATAAACCTTCTTCGGCATATCCGTAACAACTTTGCTGAAGATTATAGCATGATTAAATGTACAGCATACGATTAAATTGACTATGAGTAAATTTCAGTAGCGCCATCTGTCGAAATTTCTTCATACCAACTAAGAAACCTTCGTCGGCTCATGTGCAACAACTTTTCTAAAGATTGTAGCATGATTAAATGTACAGATTACGATTAAATTGACTTTGAGTAAGTTTCTGTAGCGCCACCTGTCGGAAATTATTCATACCAACTAAAAAGCCTTCGTCGGCTCATGCGCTACAACTTTGCTAAAGATCATAGCATGATCAAATGTACAGTTTACGATTTAATTAATTTTTAGTAATTTTCAGTGGCGCCATCTGTCGGAAATTAGTCTTATCAATTTTAAAACCTTCGCCGGCTTATCCGCAACATCTTCGCTAAAGAGCATAACACAATCAAATTGACAGTTTACTATTCTATAAAGAACAAACATACAGACAAACATTCATTTGTTTAAAATAATACTAATTTGTCCCCCTTTTTATTCCCTAATTTCTAAAAGTTCCATATGTATATTTGGTACTTTTTTGGTGCCAATTGAATTCGGTACATTTTTTTAAAACGCATTTAACATAATGTATAATGTTCCTATTCATATTACTTTGGAGATGTTAAGTTATCATTTTATCCCTTTTTTACCCATTTTGGCTCCAAAATCAAAAAAGTACCAAATACGTGTTTCATGTTTTTTTTACATCTATTGATTGCAGTACCAAGTTTCTTTCTATATTCTTTAGTTTAAAATATAAGAGTGGGTTAAAAAGGTGCCAAAAAAAGTATTTTCACCCTTTTTTACCCCCTATTGGACAAAGTTTCAAAAAAGTACCAAACACCTGTCCGCTTGTTTTCAAAGCTGTTTAAAACGTAATTTTAATTTTGTTTCTATACCTATTACTTTAGGAGACATAGCGTTTTCGATTTTTTCCCCTTTTTACCCGTTTTTACCCTCTTAGAGGTAAAAGTTCCAAAAGTCCCTTCTTCTTCGACCTATACATCAAAAAAGATACCCACTGTAAGATACATATGTACATAATTTAGATAATCCTAAAAGTATGCTACACATATGTTTCTGAAATATCTTACATTACGAACTACAGGGTCCAAATTATGGCATTCGATATCGATCAAAATCTTAGATATTTTCAAAACATTTGTATAGCATACTTTAAGGATAATCAACATTATTTAGGAGATGCACAGTTACTATATTTTTTTGAAGTTATTTGCCAAAAGATAAACAATGGTAAAAGAGTTTTAATTGAACAATATATATTTTTAAAAACAATTCAAAATGGATACCAAATTTCATTAAACTTTTTGCATCGAATTAACTTTGAACATCCCTAAAGTATACTTCACAATATTCGCTTTAAAGTCTAAGTTTTCGATCGGTATCGAATGCGGTAATTTGGTCCCAGAGTTCTTAACGACGAACTCGTTCTTAAAAAAAAAAATCCATTCATTCTCGATTTATTCAACGAAGTGCTGAAATATTTTTCAATTTATTATTGCCTTGTAATTGCGCCACTAATTGTTTATCTTGTTTACCTTCAATTTATAACAATAAATTAAAGAATTCCACAAATTCTGTTTTGAAATCGAAGAATAAAAATATATCTTTTAATACTTACATAAATAATGACCAGCATATACGAGTAGAATATTTGTTAAAATTTATTGAAGTTTAGTTCGGAATGAATGAAATAGTTATATTAAAGCCATAAAACAATAATTGTGTTTAACTCATGATAACCACATTGCACAGTTGCACAGTGGTGCAATATTGGTCATCAATGATTTGTGAGTTTTTGCTAAATTTAAATAAAGTTTTTGCTTAATTTAAATGAGGTAGTAAAGTTTTGAGAATGTAGTAGAATTTGATTAAAAAATTTTGAAAAATGTTCATGTCTTTTTTATCGTTTGGTATATGTCTTTATCTTTCTTTAAGTTCTAAACAATTTTTTGATCATTGGTACAAATACACTGTGCCCACAATTACATGGATTAATTGGTTAATTTATTACACCTCAAGAACAAAGAAATTGTTATCTAATTTCTTAGAAAAATAGAATTAAAATTGTATTATCTACGACATTCTTATATATGAATTGTAATGAATGGGTTTTTTAGTTTTCAATAAACTTATAAAAGGAATTTTTAAAAATTTTATTAGCCAACTTATTCACGTTTGCAAAAGTAGTTATTAGTAACGATATATTGCAGTTTTTGTCTTTTAAATTCATAAAAATATTTCAAATTAGAGGCCAAAGTCAAGGGTATTTTTTATTGACTTTATTGCAATGCCTTATCGTTTTTATCATTGCGATAAAGGGGAAAAATGGAAAAATTATTACCTCATTTATAAATATAGCGAAAAAATGCTAAATCATTCATTGACATTATTTTCAGGGTCCGCATTTTGCACTAGAGGTTGTTCTTATATATAGTCCAAAAATAGATAAAATACGTCATAACTAATGATCTCAAAGCAACACATGATTTGACCACCTGCAGTGGATGACGGGAAACATGATTGGAAACAACTAAATTTACCTTAATGTTTCTCATGAAACTTATGGGAAAATAATGTTTAGTATTTAGAAATGTTAGGATTATACTAGTCAACAGACAAAACCATCAAAAAGAATGGGGGTTATGTTGAGATTGTCATTCCGTTTTTAATTTTCTTAATATTCTCTCAGAAACCGAACTTTAAGTATATTCTGAATTCTTATGAAATTCTAAGACGATGTCCGTAAGTCCATCCGTCCGTCCGTCTGTCTGTCTGTCTGTCTGTCTGTCTGTCTGTCTGTCTGTCTGTCTGTCTGTCTGTGTGTCTGTCTGTCTGTCTGTCTGTCTGTCTGTCTGTCTGTCTGTCTGTCTGTCTATCTATCTATCTGTCTGTCTGTCTGTCTGTCTGTCTGTCTGTCTGTCTGTCTGTCTGTCTGTCTGTCTGTCTGTCTATCTATGTATCTGTCTGTCTGTCTGTCTGTCTGTCTGTCTGTCTGTCTGTCTGTCTGTTTGTCTTTCTGTCTGTCTGTCTGTCTGTCTGTCTGTCTGTCTGTCTGTCTGTCTGTCTGTCTATCTGTCTGTCTGTCTGTCTGTCTGTCTGTCTGTCTATCTGTCTGTCCGTCTGTCTGTTGTTGGCACGATAAAACCTTAACGAAAGGATAAAGGTCACAAATCGGGCAAAATCGGTTCACATTCAACCATAGCTCCCGTATAACCTCGCCAAAGCCAATCACGTATTCGCTAATAAATGACAAATTATAATAGATATGATTATAAAATTTAGTATAGGAAAGTTTTATATGATCATTATGTATCAGTACCTGGTTGTCCGAGCCTTGCTCGGAACTTTATGATAAGGATTTTGAGGCAAATTTTAAATTTTTTATATATTTTATTTTACAAAGTACTAAAATAAAATAAAAACAAATATTCAGATAATTTTGAATTATTTTATTTATTTTGTCCGAATAACACATAGTTTGCATGGTTTACAGTTTAACTCATTTTAATAATTTTGGAAATTGGTCATACCAACAGAAACCTCCGTCGACTCATGCGCAACAACTTTGCTAAATATTATAGCCTGATCAAATGCACAGTTTACGATTTAATTCATTTTGAGTAATTTTCAGTGGCGCCACCTGTTGGACTTTGGTCATTCCCATTAATTAACCTTCGTCGGCTTATCCGCAACAACTATGCTAAAGACTATAGCATGATTAAATGTACAGCTTACGATTAAATTGACTTTGAGTAAATTTCAGTGACGCCACCTATCGGAAATTATTCACACCAACTAAAAAACCTTTGCCGGCTCATGCGCTACAACTTTGCTAAAGATCATAGCATGATCAAATATACAATTTACGATTTAATTAATTTTTAGTAATTTTCAGTGAAGCCATCTGTCGAAAATTATTTAATTATAATCTTATCAACTTAAAAACCTTCGCCGGCTTTTCCCCAACATCTTCGCTAAAGAACATAACATGATCAAATTCACAGTTTACTATTCTATAAAGAACATACATACAGACAAACATTCATTTGTTTAAAAGGTATAACATTACTAATTTTTTACCCTTTTTATCCCCTAATTTCATAAAAAATTCCATATGCATATTTGGTACTTCTTTGTTACCAATTGAATTCGGTACATTTCATTAAAACGCAGTTAACATAATGTTCCTATTCATATTACTTTTTGAGATGTTAAGTTATCATTTTATCCCTTTTTTATCCATTTTGGCCCCAAAATCAAAAAAGTACCAAATACGTGTTTACTGTTTCTTTCACATCTATTGATTGCAATACAAAGTTTCTTTCTATATTCTTTAGTTTAAATTGTAAGAGTGGGTTAAAAAGTACTAAAAAAACTATTTTCAGCATTTTTTTACCCCCTATCGGACATAGTTTCAAAAAAGTACCAAACACCTGTCCGTAGTTTAATTTCGTTTCTATACCTATTACTTTAGGAGATATAGCGTTTTCAACTTTTTCCCCTTTTTACCCGTTTTTACCCTCTTAGAGGCAAAGGTACCAAAAGTCCCTTCTTCTTCGACCTATACATCAAAAAACTGTCCAAATTTTATCAAAATCGTTAGAGCCGTTTTCGAGATAGCCATTCTATATATATATATATATATATATATATATATATATATATATATATATATATATATATATATATATATATATATATATATATATATATATAATATACATACAATTATTGCTCGTTTAAGAATATAAGATAAGATATAAAATTTCATTGCAATCGGTGCACATTTAACCATAGCTCCCATACAAAAGACTTACGGAAACAGCCTTAATTCCACCTGAAATACACTTAAATGCCAATAGCTTTGGCCACTAAATTTAGCACAAGGAAGTATTATATCAATCCAAGCCAGTGTGCAAAATTTTGTCACAATCGGTCACCATTTGACCATTACGGAAACACAAAAATATCAAAAAAGAAAGGGGGTTTGTGCCCGTCTGTCTGTCCGATAAAAGCGCGATGGCGTACAGTGATATTTCTTCATACATCAACAACTGCAAAAAATAGAAGGAGTCATCCTACAACAATGAAACTTGGCACACTTATTTAATTTTTGTTATAGATAAGAATAATTCAATAAAACTTTGAAATCCGTTTACTCCTTCGAGTACCTCCCTTGGACCCCCCTTTTTATCACTTTTTATTCTTCTCAATATATAACCCCCAATTTTCACCAGAATTTCATGAATTAGGCACAACTCTATTATTTTACCCAAAAAAGAGCTCCACTAGTTTTGGTTGAAATCAGTCAAATCCTTGAGTTGCCTCCCTTGGACCCCCCATTTTTTCACTTATTCTTATTCTCAATGTATAAAACGCTATTTGCAATAGAATTTGATAAAATTTGACACATTTCTATTTTTTGATTCAAAAATCTGCCTTAATAGTTTTGGTTGAAATCCGTCTACTCCTTAGGGTACCTCCCTTGGACCCCCATATTTTCATCTATTTTCCTTCTCAATGTATAACCCGAAATTTTCAATAGAATTAGATAAAATTCGCTACACTTTTATTTTTTAATCCAAGAAAGGGCTGTACTAATTTTAGTTGAAATCAGTCGACTCCTTGGGATACCTCCTTTGGACAACCATTTTTTTCACTAATTTTCCTTCTCAATGTATAAACCGCAATTTTCAAGAGAACTTGACACAATTTAGCACACTTTTATTTTTTTGATCCAAGAAAAAACCATACTTATTTTGGTTGAAATCCGATGACTCCTTGGGGTACCTCCCCTGGAACCCCATCTTACACTTATTTTCCTTTTCAATGTATAACCCGAAATTTTTAATAGAATTTGATAAAAATCGGCACACTTTAATTTTTTGATCCAAGAAAGAGCTGTACTAATTTTGGTTGAAATCCATCGACTTCTTGAAGAACATGCCTTGAACCCCTATTATTTAATGTATTTTTATTCCTAACGAATAAGGCGAACTTCTCAATAAAATTTAGTGAAATTCGTCACATGACTATTAGTTGATCCAAGAAAGATATCTACAAATTTTTATTGAAATTCATAGACTCCTAGAGTTACTTCGTAAATCTCATTAAAAATTTAAGCCTGAAGGTATGCAATGCTTTTTTATTTTTAGCAATATTCCTGACTTTTTTTTACTAAATTTTGTTTTTTTTTTCAAAAGATTGACAAAAATTGGTGAATTTTTTTAGGTAATTCGAAAGAAAAGCCTTTTGCCTTTCATTTCATTATACTGAGAGCACAGAGGTAAACCGAGCTAATTGACTTTTTCTCCAACGAAAACAGCCATTGCTGAATTTTATAGGACAATTTTGATGTGATTATATCTACCAAATTACGTATGCAATAAACTTGTTTTTTTCTTTTAAACAAAAACAAGATCTCAGACTTTAATAAAATCGATATCTAAATTTTACCAGGTAAAAATCTGCGAAAATAGCGTTACATAATATGTGAACGGCCCCTTAATAACGTAATTTTTTGTGATCAGTTATATTTCATACCAAAAATCAATTTTTTAGAATTTTTTATATAAAAAAACTTAAAACTCGATTTTCTTCTTAAAAATGATAACTAGGGCCTAAATAGCAAATATCTGTGTTTACCAAAAAATGATGAAAATATCTGAAGTTCAATCGTTCAAAAAATACTTCGTCATAGGAATGTGTTATTAACTTATACATTAGGGCCATTTAATAGCCCCTTATCGGTTAAAAGTTATAAATAGAAATGAAATAATTGTTGGGATATATTTTTTTTTTTCAAACTCATATCTTAGACTTTACACAGTGCTTGCACGTGATTAAAAAAAATCACCTGAATACAAAAGGTTTTGATTTTGATTTGGCAAATATCCACTTAATAAAAATGTTATATGAATGGAGTTCAAAGAATTACAAAAAAATCTGGGACGTTACTATATTTTGTTAAGTATCAACTACTACATATTATGATATTGATAAATATTTGTACACGAGTGCTGAGTTTTGAGAATAGATAACTCACAATAATAAATACAATAGTTTTATTAAATCTAAACTTTTGATAAACATACATATGTTTTTTTTTATGTAAACACTCGTGGATAGACTAAAAGAGTTTTTTTTATTATTTTACCAATAAAAGAAACATTTGATTAAATTAAAGAAAAAATTACGTTGCTAACTTTTTTTGAAATTGAAATTATCAGAAAAACTACATTGAAAAAAAATTATATGTTAAATTTTTAAAAATTTAATATATTTTCATTAGCCTACAAAAAATTTACCCTAGCGAGTCTAATAGAGATTTTTATGTGAATTATTGCCTTTGGTATTAGCTATAAGAAAAGTCTTATTTCAACTGCAACCAACTGCAAAATCGTCTGTTTTGAAGCTTTTTCTAACTTTACTCAATTTGTCTTTAAACCCTAAAATTGAATGTTATCTCTAGTATAATCAAGTGTGATACAGTGCAATAATTTAAATTTGTAATAATTATCAGAAAACCTGCATTAAACAAGTAAAGTAAAAGCTGTAGTCGGTCAAGCCCGACTATATGATACCCTACACTGCTAAGGTCAAATATGAACCAACAATCTAACAAGTTTTCCTTGTGTCTTAGAGACATATATACATATACTATGAGTTATTTTTTCAAAATTTCGAGATTTATGTCATTTCCGGCTAAGGGCCTGATATGGGAGCTAGGGTCAATTGTGGACCGATTGTTACCAAATTTTGACTAATGGTTTATAAATACAAAATATTTATTTGTGCAAAGTTTTGGTAATCAAATGCATTAATCTTTAGAGTTATAAACGTTTTTGTGTTTTTATGTGTATGTAAACGTCTTTTGAGAATGTGTCTTGTATGGGAGGTATGGTCAAATATGGGCCGATATTAGTTACACTGATTAAGGTAATCATAGGCAATATTTTTGCTGAATATTATTAAAATACAAGTAAATTTGTGGCTGTAAGGGACCAAAAACTCTATTCCGGGAAGGCATCCCTATAGGAGGTACCCGAAATAGTAATCCAATTTTGCTCAAAAAGTATAGGCATCGTCCTCGGGCCAAAATATGAGCCTGTGCCAAATTTTATAAAATTATCTTTAAAATTACGACCTGTACAATGAGGGAGTGATTCTAAACGGATTGGTATACTAAAAGGTGGTTCTCAGACCAATATTTCTATGCGTTACAAACATCAACACAAACCCAACATACACTTTCTACTTATGGCGGTGAAGGTTATAAAAAAATTAGATGTACAACTTTTAATAATTTAATATATTTTCAATAGCCTACCAAAAATTTCCCCTAGTGAGTCCAATAGAGATTTTTATGTGTATTATTGCTTCTGGTGTTAGCAATGAAAAAAATATTAGTTCAACTGCAAATAACTGCAAAATCGTCTGTTTTGTAGCTTTTTTAAGCTTTACTCAATTTTTATTTAAAAGCTTAAATGTAATGTTATTTATAGTATAATTAAGTGTGATACTGTGGAATGGTTTAAATCATTGAATTTATTATATATACATATTTCTTTTATCTAAGTTTAAAATATAAAATTTCTACAATATGTTCTCTAGGTGTAAATATGTTTATAAATATATGATTGTACATGTATCTAGAATCTCAATCTGTTTGAATTACTATCATAATTATCCATATTATTGTTAGCAGGTGTTAGACACAGCCAATAAATAAAAATTTATATTCGTGATTAGAACGAAAGAAAAAAAAAATAAGAAAAACTATATTATAAGAATTTATAACCGGTCAAACTTGACTATAAAATGCCCTACATTATTAAATTTGAATAGAAAAAGTAAATAAAGTACATAAAAATCCTTGAAAAAATAATTTTTAAATAATGATCCTTAACCCTTTAACTTCAGCATCCTAGGTGAAAAAAATATATTTCGTTACTTTAATATAGAAAGGCCCTAAGTCGTTTTTCATTCAAATCGCTTTTAAAAACTTTGTCTTATATAATTTTATAAAAATCTTTTGATTTTAAAAAATATTATTATAGCATTAAATTCTTTAGAGAATTTAGTAAAAAAAACTGTCTTTAAAAAGTTTCTGTATCTTTAAAACTTAAGATTTTATTTAGTTTTTTTTCCCTCTCCTGTAATCTAAGAAAAATATTAGTTAGGGCTTTTCTATATTAAAGTAACGATTTGTAAGATTCACTACCATAAGCGAAAGGGTATACCTTTCGACTCAGAATCGGTGCCTGTATCGATTTTGCGATGTCCTTCAGACTAGATGTTTATGTAAGCATATGATCAATTAAATTTGGCATTTAATTTAAATTATCCCTATCGGATTACTTTTTGTGGTACCTCCCATATGAATGCCTCCCCGAGATTGAGTTTTTGGCCCCACAATTTGAATCGTATTTTAATAATATTTAACATAAATGTGTAACCGAAATCAATGAATCAAATTTTTTATGAATCGGCCTATATTTTACTATACCTCTTATGCAAGACACATTCTCAAAAGTCTTTTAAAAACCCAGAAAATCACTTTGTACAGATAAATATTTGGTAATTATGAACCGATAACCGAAATTTGTTAACAATGACCCTAGATTCCACATCAGGCCCTCAGACGAAAATTGCATTAATCTACTTCAGTCTCGAAATTAAAAAAAAAAAAATATAACACATATTTGGGTGCACCTTATAAAACGAAAGTGCGAAATTGAACCGTTTCTTCCCCTAGAAATGTTATTTTCAAAATTCCATAAGGGGAATGCCACAACCACCCATAAAGTGTAACAATTTTTATTATATGAAAAATTTGACAAATTGTAACCACTTAGAATTAAATTATTTAAAAAACTTTACTGATATATAAAAGGGAACTAAATTAGCTTTATTTTAAGTCATCAACATTGAAAATCCGTTAAGTAGTTTCGGAGTTATTGCAGTTTTTCCCCGAAAATTCGTGCCCTTGACGACACGCCTAAGGATATGCAGCCAAAAAATTTACTAAAAGATAAGTAAATTTCAAAGTAAGTCATGATTTTACAATTCTTTGAACTGTAAGTGCCAAATAGTTGAGTTTCGTTAAAATATAACTGAATTTACTCAGTTGTTGTCATATTAGAAAATTACACTTTCTTTATAGGCCAGTTTCAAAAATCATTTTTTAATTTTTTGAAAATTTTGTTCAACAAATATTACAAATAATATACTTTCTTTCCGGTATCGTAAAACAAACAAATGGTGGAATGAAATATACAAAAACGAGGTCTATATCGTAAACCGTTTCGCCGTTCCTGTGATTTGAAATCGTAAAATTTCGCAAAAATGTGAATTTTTGTAACAATTTGGGTATATGCTTGTTAAATTGTATTAATTGTATTGTTCAGCATTAATAAAAGTAATACGAGTAGTGAATATTCTTCCTTAGACTATATAAAAGTTACATGGCATTTTTTTTTATTAAATTGGAAAAGTTAAACCCTTTCTTCGCCGGGGTCAAATGTCAAAAATTGGAGATTTTTATACCCTTCACCACCATAGGTGGAAAGGGTATTATAAGTTCTGATGTATGTAGCGCATGGAAATATTTGTCCTAGACATCTGCACATTTTAGTATACCAATAGGCTTAGAATCACTTTCTGAGTCGATTTAGCGATGTCCGTCCGTCCGTCTGGCTGGACCCCCATATAAACCTTGTAATCAAACTACAGGTCGCAATTCTAAAGATAATTTGATGAAATTTGGCACAGATAATTTTTTTGATAATGAAACCATGGCTATTGAAATTCGTCAAAATCGGTGCATTATTTATGGTACCTCCCATAGGTCCTACTTCCCGGAATTGAAATATTGGCCACAAATATCAATATTTTTTCATGAAATTTAAATCAAATACTGCTTATGTAAACTAAAATCACTGTACCAAATTTCGTTAAAATTGGTCCACATTTGACCATAGCTCCCATACAATTTTTTCTTCAAAAATGCACTAAATGAGACAAAAATCACTAAAACGCTCGTAAATCTGAATATAATCGGAATTTTAAGTTTATTTTTTGCATACATAATTTTTGTAACAATTTGCCAAATTTCGAGATAATCGGTCCACATTTGACCCTAGCTCTCATATAAGTCCAAATGTCGGAAGCAGCTTAAATATATAAGTTTTGAGAAAATGTTTGTATGATGGCAAAATTCAGGAAATATTTGTCTTTATACAGGAAAAATAACACCTTTGACCATAGAGGTCAAGGGTCGGGCTTGACCGAATATAGCACTTTCTTACTTGTTTTTATTTTCTATAGAAAAGTGACAGAATGAAAGAATTTAATACCAAATTTTCTTTAAAATGCACAAATATATTTATTTGTATTAAAATTAAGTATTTTTATTAAAAATATATGTTAACCCTATACAGTCATGGGGACTAAAATGACCCAATTTTTTTTTCTTATGATATTTAATTTTTTTTGTACTTACGGTTCAATATATATCTATGACTCTAAGTCTTAATTAAAATTTGTTAAATTGTTAGTCCATATTTGACCTTAGCAGTGTAGTGTATCATATAGTCGGGCTTGACCAACTATAGCTTCTCTTACTTATATTTATGTGCAAATATGACATGGTATTTATATGTTATGAAAAATTTTATCTCTCAAATTACTTAAAGTTAAATCTTAGATGGTATCAATGAAAGCCTTCAACTCAAAAGTTTTAAATTTTTCTAGATTTTTATCAATTTGGCCAAATTAAGAATAAAGATGAGTCTGGTGTTGCATGTTAATAAATTGAAGTTTTAAATAAATTTAAGCAGTTTAATGGCAGATGGTCGGGTTATACGATATGTATTTAATTTTTGCCACTCATGATTAGCCTTGAAAATCTGTAAAAAATGTTTGGAAATAATTCGAAATTTGAGAAACAACTTGAATATTGTCAGCTAACAAAATATAAGTTAAAATAATTCTCTAACTTTGATACCCAAATAAACAAGAATAGACTTTTATAAAATGTAATTCCTGGACTTTGCCTTGACCAGCAAGAGTATGGATAAAGACAATATAATATAGAGATATTGCACTCCTTATATTTTTTTTCTGTCAAATATGAAAATGAAGTGGGTTAAGAATAATGAAAAATACATAAACGCACAAACAAACATACATTTCATAAGCACGTGTGTATGCCTTGTCTTTCTCTCATTAGATGATCGTCTCTATTAGTTTTTTCCGAATTAAAGTAAAAGCGGTATACTCTATTTTTGATGGGTCTTATCAAAGGGACCACAAGGCAAATAAATGTATGGAAGTGCAACAATATCTCTATATTACAGAGTCTTTGATTAAACCTTTGTTGCCAGAAATCAAAGGTTAAAATTTTTATATAAATCTGAAAACAGAATTAAAACAAATTTCGATAAAAATGTATACTTATATACCAAGATTATTTTTTTAAATAAAAAATGTAATAAAACTCTTTAAGGACATGGGGTTTAAATTTTGAAAAAAGAAAAAAAGTTGAGAATCTTTAGACCCAATGTCCATACAGGGTTTAATCCATTTTTACCAAGTAACTTAATCTTTATACATATAAAAATCACTTTTAAGCATTTTTTACAATAAAAATAACCCAATTTTTACCTTCGATCCTGTCAAGAAAGGGTTAAGCTTATCCAATTAAAAAATTCAGCATCAGCATGAAGAATCATTAACTGAGAAATACTTACTAACATAAATGGCCTGTTAAGGTCAAAGGCCCAGTTTATTTTAGAATTTGATGCGATTCGATATTGTGCGCATATTCTCTAGTTTCAACTTGTTCTGGTGATATCGGAAAGGTGTTTTGTATTTTTAGCTGGGGATAACAAGAAGACAATTTATTTTGTTTTAAGAGAGTTACATATTAACAAAATCGAGAGAAGAATATTCGACCAGAAAGGTCCCCATAGCAAAACTGGAAAAAAATCCAGGGGGAGTTATGGTAGCTTAATGAAATTTTTTGCACATATCTCTTTTGGGCTACTATTTTCAAAAATTAATTAACATTTTTAGAAAGCCTTTTTTTATTCCGGTGCGGGGACAATTAAATACCCAAAATTCCCCCATTTGAGTAATAATTTTTTTTTTAATTTCAATCTATCATTTCACATACAAAATGATAAAGCGTGATAGTTGTTTTTTTATAAAATATCATCAATCTCTAATTATTTAGGGTTGCCATATACCTTTTTAAAATCTTATCTTATATTCTTAAACGAGCAATAATTGTATGAATATATATTTCTATATATATATATATATATATATATATATATATATATATCTATATATATATATATATATATATATATCTATCTATATATATATATATATATATATATATATATATATCTATATATATCTATATATATATATATATATATATATATATATATATATATATATATATATATATATATATATATATATATATATATCTATATATATATATATATATATATATACATATATATATATATATCTATATATATATATATATATATATATGTCGAAAAGACAGTGGGTACCTCTTTTGATGTATAGGTCGAAGAAGAAGGAACTTTTGGAACCTTTGCCTCTAAGAGGGTAAAAACGGGTAAAAAGGGGAAAAAACGAAAACGTTATATCTCCTAAAGTAATAGGTATAGAAACAAAATTAAAATTACGTTTTAAGCAAAAATAAGCGGACAGGTGTTTGGTACTTTTTTAAAACTATGTCGGATAGAGGGTTAAAAAGAGTGAAAATAGTTTTTTTGGTACTTTTTTAACCCACTCTTATATTTTAAACCAAAGAATATAGAAAGGAACTTTGTACTGCAGTCAATAGATGTGAAAGAAATATTGAACACGTACTTGGTACTTTTTTGATTTTGGGGCCAAAATGGGTAAAAAAGGGATAAAATGATAACTTAACATGTCAAAAGTAATATGAATAGGAATTATGTTAACTGCGTTTTAATAAAATGTACCGAATTCAATTGGTACCAAAGAAGTACCAAACAAGCATATGGAACTTTTTGAAAGTAGTGGATAAAAAGGGAAAAAATGAGTAATGTTATAACTTTTAAACAAATGAATGTTTGTACGTATTTATGTTCTTTATAGAATAGTAAACTGTGAATTTCATCATATTATGCTCTTTAGCAGATAAGCCGGCGAAGGTTTTTAAGTTAGTAAGACTAATTTCCTTTAGGTGGCGCCACTGAAAATTACTAAAAATTAATTAAATCGTAAACTGTATATTTGTTCATGCTATGATCTTTAGCAAAGTTGTAGCGCATGAGCCGGCAAAGGTTTTTTAGTTGGTGTAAATAATTTCCGATAGGTGGCGCTACTGAAAATTACTCAAAGTCAATTTAATCGTAAGCTGTACATTTAATCATGCTATAATCTTTAGCAAAGTTGTTGCACATGTGCCGACGAAGGTTTCTTAGTTGGTATGAAGAAATTTCGACAGGTGGCGCCACTGAAATTTACTCATCAAATTTACAATCATGCTATAGTCTTTAGCATAGTTGTTGCGGATAAGCCGACGAAGGTTTATTAATGGGAATGACCAAAGTCCAACAGGTGGCGCCACTGAAAATTACTCAAAATGAATTAAATCGTAAACTGTGCATTTGATCAGGCTATAATATTTAGCAAAGTTGTTGCGCATGAGTCGACGGAGGTTTTTGTTGGTATGCCCAATTTCCAAAATTTTTCAAAATGAGTTAATCTGTAAACTATGCAAACTATGTACTGATCGGAAAAAATAAATAAAATAATTCGAAATTAATTGAATATTTGCACAAAATGCTTATCATAAAGCTCCGAGCAAGGCTCGGTCAACCAGGTACTATAACATTATTTTAAATATTTTAGTATTTTTATTGCTTAAAGTATTGAAAATACTGATAACATTGGTATTTAAATAACATTGTTATTCATTACCGGGTAATGCATTGCCTTCAATTATCATATTTTTCAAATATTAAAAATATCAACTGATAATTTTCTCAATTTTTTTTTACAGTGTTTTTATTAATATTTTAATTTTAGGATTGTTTAATTTTTTCTGCTACATTTCTGAATAAAACAAATATAATTGTATGCATTTTGTTAAAAAATTGATTTGTGATATTTATTTTTCTAAACCCATTTTTTGTTACTTAAAATTTTGAAAAAACTATCAAAATAATTTGACTTTAAAACTGCACATGAAAAACCAACACGCCTCTGAAATTATTTAATATGTATTTCAATGCTAAAATAATATAAATAATGGACTGATTTTTAAGAATTTCAATAACCATAATCCCATTATCAAAAAAAATGATCTATGCGAAATTTCATCAAATTATCTTTAGAATTGCGACCTATAGTTTGATTACAATTTCATATAGCATGTACGGCAAAACGGTTAAAGATATCGACCTATCGTTCTTTTGTATTTTATTCTCCCAATTGTTTGTTTTATGATACCGCAAAGCAAATTTGTTATTTGTAATATTTGTTGAATAAAATTTTTAAAAAATTAAAAAATGAGTTTTGAAACCCGTCTAAGAAAAAAGTATAATTTTTTAATATGAAAAAAAACTAAGTTAATTCCGTTGTATTTCCACAAAACTCAACTATTTAGCACTTACAGGTCATAGAATTGTTAATCATGTCTTACTTTGTAATTTTTTTATCCTTAATTGAATTTTTTGTCTGCATAACCTTAGGCATTTCGTCATGGGCCCGAATTTTCGGGGGAAAATTGGAGCAACTCCATAACTACATCATGGATTTTTAATTATGATGTTTTTAAATATTTTTGTTTTTAGTGGTTACAATTTTGGCAAAACTTCTCATTTCTTCCCATACAAAAAAGATTAACACTTTGTGGGCAGATGCGGCATGTGTTCCCCTTATGAAAATTTTGAAGAAAAATTTGCACAGCATATTTTTATGTTACGTAGAATATTTCTGGGAGAAGTTACGATTCAATTTTGCACTTTCGTAAAATAAGGTGCACCCTAATAGACAGTGTTGACATGGACTTATTGACTCTTACTTGTTTTACCATCTCAGTCAAAATAACAAATAACAAAGTACGTATATTCAGACCAGGAGAACTGACAAAACCTTAAACAACAGCACAAATTTCACGGAAACATCATAAATTTCGATATGTATCAAAATCAATAATTTGGCCCCTGATTTTAAAAATGAATACTCAAGTTCAACAACTTTGGAGGCATACAAAGAAACAAATTTCGAATATTTAACACCAACATTCACGAATTCATACAAATTCATTCAATACAAAAAGTCGTTGCAAAATTTACAAACATTTTAAATCGCACAAAGTCCTATCATAAATTTTCACTTTTTTCATTGGTATTCATTTTGTAAAGAACTTATTTTTGAATTGTCTCAACAATTTCTGAAAATAATAACAACAATAATAATTCCAGGAAAATGTAGCGTAATTTATAAGTATTTAGGAAGCTCTTTAAAAAGTGCAATTTTTAAGTAGCAAATGTAATAAAAAAGATTATTATAGAGAACTTTGCTAAGAGGTCCAATATCTCTTTAGGTCTTAAAGTACTTAAATATTTACCTGCATACGATGAAGTAATTTTTATTTTAATTGAAAAATCAAGAAAAAAAACAGCAAATACTTGAAATTTTATAACATTTCTATTGAGTATAAAAATCGCATAATAATGCATTAGTTCAAATAGTTCTTTACGAAAATTCAAAACGATAACTCAAAAAGTGTAATTCATTCTGAAAACTAAAATGAAATTCCTGTATCAATTATTCTTTGTGGCGGCCTTCGGTTGCGCTTTGTCTCTGAACATTGGCTCCGATGTTATTGCTCATGATTCGGATAGTGGTCTTTTGAGTTATATGGCACGTTCGAATGAACTATTTCGTCAAAATCCTGCTCGTTCCTTGGAGTGTTTCAACTACTATATACCCTTGATTAATGAACTTGCCAAGAATTATGAAATCGGTTTGCAAGCCTGTTTAAATGCATCGCTAGCTTCTCGTGCTGAGGCCGATGCGGAAACTTTGGAGCAACGTCAGGCCTTGTCAGATGCTGCTAAGAATTCTTGTGATTTATTGAGTCGTTGTGGTGATGATGAGTCCGTAGAGGGAATTTTCCAGTGTTATATTGATGGGGTAAGTAAAATGTGGAACTTTTGTAGGGAAAGAAATTTTGCTACAAAATTTGTTTATAGCAAGACTGGTCATTAGCTAAAATTACATTCAAGTTAAACTGCAAAACTTCAAAAATTTGAGATTTTTAATCGAATTTTTTAAAAATATATTTTTTTCAATTTAGAATTTTTGGGGTGGTTGTCTTAGTTATATTATCATTTCTTGAAAACTACTAATCCAATTTTATTGAAAAATACATTATTGGATTAAGAACAAAATTTAACTTAAATCGTGTTAACACAAGTTTTTTGTGAGATCAACGGTTTTAGAGTTATTTACATGGCGATATTATAAAAACAAAAATATTCGCAAAATCAAAAATTTTTATTATTTAAAAATTTATAGCAACACTGGTCAACAACCAAAATTACATTTAAGTTAAACTCTAAAAATTCCTAAAATTTTTATTTTTGGTCAATTTTTTTCAAAATATAATTTTTTTCAAATTTGAAATTTTTGTGTTGGTTGTCCTAGTTATATTACCATTTTTTGAAAACTTCTTGTTCAATTTTATTAAAAAATATATCAATGGACTAACTACAAAATTTTCCTTAAATCATTTTAATACAAGTTTTTTGTGAGATCAACGGTCTTAGAGTTATTAACATTGCAATATTATAAAAAAAATATTTTCCTAAAATTTAAATTTTTGGTCAAATTTTTTTAAAATATAATTTTTTCAAATTTGAAATTTGTGTGTAGGTTGTTCTAGTTATATTACCATTTTTTGAAAACTACTTGTCCAATTTTATTAAAAAATACATCAATAGACTAACTACAAAATTGTCCTTAAATCATTTTAATACAAGTTTTTTGTGAGATCAACGGTTTTAGAGTTATTAACATTGCAATTTCATAAAAAAAAATATTTTCCGAAATCGAAAAATTTTTATTTTTTAAAAACTTATAGCAGCACTGGTCAACAGCCAAAATTACATTCAAGTTAAACTGCAAAACTATCTAAAATTTTTATTTTAAGTCGATTTTTTTAAAAGTGCTTTTTATTTTTAATTTGGAATTTTTGAGGAGGCTATCCTAGTTATATTACCATTTATTGAAAATGACATATTGGATTTTATTGAAAAGTACATCAATTGATTAAGAATAAGTTTATCCTTAAATCGTGCTTACAAAAGTTTTTTGTGAGATCAACGGTTTTGGAGATATTTACATTAGAATTTTATAATTTTTTTTTTGCAAAATCGAAAAAATTTTATTTTTTAAAAATTCATAAAAAATCGAAGAAGGCAAAAACTTGCCAAAGTTAATCGACTATCGTAAAACTACGAATATTCCAAATAATATCAGCCTTACATTTTGAAAACCCATGGATTAGTAGTGATTTTAGAAAGAATTAAGTGAAAATACCCAATTTTATCGATAAAATAGTCATATAAAATCTTTTATTAAAAAACATTAAATAAAGGCCACAATTTTCAAGATACTTTCACGAGACTTAGCATGAAATATTTTTCTGCTTCGAGGAAAAAACCTTTTTTAAATAAACATAATCTTTCAAAATTTTGAGGTACCTCCCAAACAGTTTTCTTCCCGGAATATAGTTTTATGTATCTCAAAGCCACAAATTTGCTTTAATACGTATAAAATTAAGCACGGAATTTTTTTTTAGCACTAGAACTTTTGGTATTGAAATTGGTCAAAATCGTTTTATTATTTCGGGTACCTACTATAGGACTCACTTCCCGAAATTGAGATTTTGACCACAAATTTAAGTATATTTTTATAGAATTTAGAAGAATAGTGCCTATGAAAACAAACGTAACTGTAGCAAATTTTCTTTAAATCGGTTCATATTTGACAATAGAGCCCACATACACGAATATCTGAAAAAGCCACTAAAAGAAATTCACAAAAAAGCTCCCAAATCTGAAGATATAGACAATTTTGTGCTTTTTGTTGCACACATAATTTTTATATCAACTGTAATCAAATTGCTTAATTTCGAAAAAATCGGTCCACATTTGAGCCTAGCTCCCATATAACCTCAAATGACGGAAAAACGAAATTAAATATTTTCACTTAATTTACTTTATTGTTATTATAATCAACATTTATTCACGGATTTTTAGGAAATAAAGCTTATTTGTCTAAGAACATTCTTAGTTTTCTGAACATGAAATCAAAATAGTTGGGTTTCATAATCTTGGATTTTTCAAAAAATTTCCAATAAATTAAAAAAATTAAATTTTTTTATAAAAAAATTGTTTTTTTATTTTAAAGTGTAAATAACACAGAACCCGTTAAACATATGACATAAAATGTTTTAACAAGACTTGCAGATAATTTTATTTACTATAAAATTCCGTAAACCTTAACAAAATCGAACAACCCGTTCCAAAGATATGATAACATCTATGAACCAGTCTTTTCAAAAATATCAAAATTTTTTAAAAATCAAACAATTGAAACAAAAAATCAAATCTTTTTCCAATTTCAGGGTGCCGCCAACGCCAAAACCATGTATCTCATTAACTCTAACGCTACCCAGGAATTGGCTGAACTACGTGAACAATACTATTTGATTGATACCCAAGAGTTCAGATGCACCAACACCACCAAACGTGCCTACGAAAAGGAGTCATCGGAAGCTTATGCGAATCTAAATAGTTGTATTTTGGGTAACTCACCAGTACCCACACAAGCACCACCAACTACTCCACCAGTACCCACACAAGCACCATCAACTACTACACCCAAATTAGAAACTACAACTGAAGAGCCCGAAACCACAACCGAAGAGCCTGAAACTACAACTGATCCATGGCAATATTCTTCATGAATTTAAAAAAACAATATTTAAAGAGCCTTTAATAAAGTCGTATTTGCATAATTAAATAAATTTTGATAAAGCTTTTACATACTTTAAAGCAGTGGTGGGCATACTTAAAATTAGCGATTGTACTAGTAGCAGCAGAGAAAATTTAAACTCATTAGTGTTTGTTTTTTTTTTAATTTAGGACCAACACTCAGGGGATGACCCCTACTTTTGCAATAAATTGTGTTGGAACTAGGAAACTAGGTTATGGGAGGGTGGATAGATGGATTAGTGTTTATGGACATTTGATTTGAACTTTCCTATATTGCAACTGGCAGGAAAAATTTCTGCGGGAAGTAAATTTCACATACGAACTGTACGGCTAAAAAACGAATTGTCTATTGCTAGTGATAGCAAATGAATTGTTTGCCCTTGACTGCTTTACAGACATAAAGTTTTGTTGTGTCACTATATAACCAATAAAAATAATTCAGCAAAAATAGTTATCTATTATTTATTGTAAAAAATTTTTCTGTAGAAAATTTTTTTATCAAAAATTTTTCTATAGAATTTTCTATAGAAATTTTTTTATAGAAAATTTTTCTATAGAAAAATTTTTTATCAAACATTTTTCGATGGAAAATTTGTCTATCAAAAATTTTTCTATAGAAAATTTTTTTATCAAAAATTTTTCTATAGAAAATTTTTTTATCAAAAATTTTTCTATAGAAAATTTTTTTATCAAAACTTTTTTTGTAAACAATTTTTTTATCAAAAATTTTTCTGTAAACAATTTTTTTCTCAAAAATTTCTATAGAATTTTTTTTATCAAAAATGTTTCTATAGAAATTTTTTTAACAAAAAATTTTTTATAAAACATTTTTTTATCAAAAATTTTTCTATGGAAAATTTTTTGATAAAAAATTTTTCTATAGAAAATTTTTTGATAAAAAAATTTTTCTATAGAAAATTTTTTTTATTAAAAATTTTTTATAGGAAATGTTCAAACATTTTTCTATCGAAAATTTATCTATTGAAAATTTTTTTATCAAAAATTTTTCTATAGAAAATTTTTTTATTAAAAATTTTTCTATAGAAATTTTTTTTATCAAAAATTTTTCTATAAAAAATTTTTCTATAAACAATTTTTTATTAAAAATTTTTCTATAGAAATTTTTTTTATCAAAAATTTTTCTATAAAAAATTTTTTATCAAAAATTTTTCTATAGAAAATTTTTCCATCAAAAATTTTTCTATAGAAAATTTTTCTATAAAAAATTTTTTATCAAAAATTTTTCTATAGAAAATTTTTCCATCAAAAATTTTTCTATAGAAAATTTTTTTATCAAAAATTTTATTATAGAAAAATTTATTAAAAATTTTTTCCATGGAAAATTTTTCTATAGAAAATTTTTTAACAAAAATTTTTCTATAGAAAATTTTTAAACAAAAATTTTTCTATAAACAATTTTTTTGTCAAAAATTTTTCTATGGACAATTTTTATGTAGAAATTTTTTTATTAAAAATTTGTTTATAGAAAATTTTTTTATTAAAAATTTTTCTATTGAAAATTTTTTTATCAAAAATTTTTCTATAGATAATTTTTTGTCAAAAATTTTTTATAGAAATTTTTTTATCAAATATTTTTTATAGAAAATTTTTCTATAAAAAATTTTTTATTAAAAATTTTTCTATAGAAATTTTTTTTATGAAAAATTTTTCTATAAAAAATTTTTTTTCAAAAATTTTTCTATAAAAAATTTTGTATCAAAAATTTTTCTATAGAAAATTTTTCCATCAAAAATTTTTCTATAGAAAATTTTTTTTATCAAAAATTTTACTATAGAAAAATTTATCAAAAATTTTTCCATGGAAAATTTTTTAACAAAAATTTTTCCATGGAAAATTTTTTAACAAAAATTTTTCTATAGAAAATTTTTTTGTTAAAAATTTTTCTATAGAAAATTTTTTTGTCAAAAATTTTTCTATAGAAAATTTTTCTATAAAAAATTTTTTATCAAAAATTTTTCTATAGAAAATTTTTTTATCAAAAATTTTATTATAGAAAAATTTATTAAAAATTTTTTCCATGGAAAATTTTTTAACAAAAATTTTTCTATAGAAAATTTTTAAACAAAAATTTTTCTATAAACAATTTTTTTGTCAAAAATTTTTCCATGGAAAATTTTTACGTAGAATTTTTTTTTTAAAAATTTGTTTATAGAAAATTTTTTTATTAAAAATTTTTCTATTGAAAATTTTTTATCAAAAATTTTTCTATAGAAAATTTTTTTATCAAAAATTTTTCTATAGAAAATTTTATTATCGAAAATTTGTCAATAGAAATTTTTTTATCAAAAATTTTTCTATAGAAAATTTTTTTATCAAAAATTTTTCTATAGAAAATTTTTTTATCAAAAATTTTTCTATAGAAAATTTTTTTATCAAAAATTTTTCTATAGACAATTTTTTTATCAAAAATTTTTCTATAGAAAATTTTATTATCGAAAATTTGTCAATAGAAATTTTTTTATCAAAAATTTTTCTATAGAAAATTTTTTTATCAAAAATTTTTCTATAGAAAATTTTTTTATCAAAAATTTTTCTATAGAAAATTTTTTAACAAAAATTTTTCTATAGAAAATTTTTTTATCAAAAATTTTTTTATCAAAAACAACAGTTTTTTTATCAAAAATTTTTCTGTAAACAATTTTTTTCCTCAAAAATTTTTCTATAGAAAATTTTTTTTTATCAAAAATCTTTCTATAGAAATTTTTTTAACAAAAATTTTTTATAGAACATTTTTTTATCAAAAATTTTTCTATCGAAAATTTATCTATTGAAAATTTTTTTATCAACAAAAATTTTTTTATAAACAATTTTTTTGTCAAAAATTTTTCTATAGACAATTTTAATGTAGAAAATTTTTTTATTAAAAATTTGTTTATAGAAAATTTTTTTATTAAAAATTTTTCTATTGAAAATTTTTTTTATCAAAAATTTTTCTATAGATAATTTTTTGTCAAAAATTTTTTATAGAAATTTTTTTATCAAATATTTTTTATAGAAAATTTTTATCAACAATTTTTCTATGGAAAATTTTTTTATCAACAATTTTTCTATGGAAAATTTTTTTATCAAAAATTTTTCTATAGAAGATTTTGTTATCAAAATTTGTTTATAGACAATTTTTTTGTCAAAAATTTTTTATAGAAACTTTTTATCAAAAATTTTTTATAGAAATTTGTTTATAGAAAATGTTCAAAAATTTTTCTATAGAAGATTTGAAAATTTGTTGATATAAAAATATTTTTATCGAACATTTTTACAGAAAAATATTTTTATTGAAAAATTTGCTATAAAATATAATTTTTATCAAACAATTTTCCTAAGAAAAAAAAATATTTTTATCAAAAATTTTTCTATAAAAAAATTTTTGAATCGAAAATATCTAAAATTTTTTATCAAAAATTTTTCTATAGAAAAATTTTTGATGGAAAAATTTTTTTATAGAAAATTTTTCCATCAAAAATTTTTCTATAGAAAATTTTTGTTAAAAATTTTTCTATAGAAAATTTTTTTATCAAGAATTTTACTATAGAAAAATTTATCTAAAATTTTTTTTTATCAAAAATTTTTCTATAGAAAATTTTTTAACAAAAATTTTTCTATAGAAAATTTTTAAACAAAAATTTTTCTATAAACAATTTTTTTATCAAAAATTTTTCTATAGACAATTTTAATGTAGAAAATTTTTTTATTAAAAATTTGTTTATAGAAAATTTTTTTATTAAAAATTTTTCTATTGAAAATTTTTTTATCAAAAATTTTTCTATAGATAATTTTTTGTCAAAAATTTTTTATAGAAATTTTTTTATCAAATATTTTTTATAGAAAATTTTTATCAACAATTTTTCTATGGAAAATTTTTTTATCTAAAATTTTTCTATAGAAGATTTTGTTATCAAAATTTGTTTATAGACAATTTTTTTGTCAAAAATTTTTTATAGAAACTTTTTATCAAAAATTTTTTATAGAAATTTGTTTATGTTCAAAAATTTTTCTATAGAAGATTTGAAAATTTGTTGATATAAAAATATTTTTATCGAACATTTTTACATAAAAATATTTTTATTGAAAAATTTGCTATAAAATATAATTTTTATCAAACATTTTTCCAAAGAAAAAAATATTTTTATCAAAAATTTTTCTATAAAAAAATTTTTGAATCGAAAATATCTAAAAAATATAAAAATCTAAAATTGTTTAATATTAGAATACATTTCTGTTTTGAATGTTTACAAAAATAAAAGTGTCGTGGCAATAATGTTCAAAATTATATTTCTTTGTTCTCTCGAACCATGTATTTTGTTGCTATAAATTGGATTTTGATTTATTTCTTGCCGATTTTGTTTTTGTCTTTTCTTTAACAAAGCGGCACCAACCAACTCTGTTAACATCCAAACTCCAACTGAACGATTTTAATACTAATTTTCACGAGTTTTATTAATGATCGTGGTATTTACGAAAATTAAAAAAATTCACCGGCTACTGGTGATATGAGCTGCCTTCTCCTGGTTATAGGCCTAGATGGGGACATACAAAAACCATTTTTTAAGATTTCGAAATACGTGCAAAATTTTTAGATAATCGCAAAAAACTGTTCGTGTAGGTCGTAGTACTTTAGTGCTTCCAACTCTCACATTTGCAGAGCGAGATCAAGATTATACAATTTGTATGTATAGGGCTTATATTCTTAGAAATTAGGTAAGTTTTTATCAAAAGTTCCTCTTCTGTTTTTTTTTTATTTTTTTCGTAATCTTTAAAATTCAAAAGCAATTATTTCAACTTTTTTCAATAAAATCTATTTTATGTTATACATTCTTTTAAAGCTAGATCTATATAGAAAACCGCCGTGGTATAGCAGGTTAGTCATCCGCCTAGCATACCAGAGGCCCAAGTTCGATCCCTGGCCAGACTCACTTGAAAAAATAAATTTTCAAAAAAGCGGCGGTTCACCTCATAACTCAGCTAGCCACTGGTTATTGAGTATTAGGCTATGAAAAACTTCTCTAACTAATGCATTTGCCGTTCGGAGCCGGCGTTAAAACGTAGGTCCCTTTCAATGAGTCTAAAAATAGAATCGGATGCAGCTCATTGTCTGAGAGAAGTACCCCTTGTTCCAATTGGAATGTTGTCGGGGAATTATATATATATATATATATATATATATATATATATATATATAGAAAAAACTGAGACATTATTTATTGATATCGGTTTACACATTACAAAAGTTATTTAACATTTTCCAAAGTTACAACATTTCGACTACCGCAAAATACTTTTTTTATGAATTTCTGGTAAAAATATTTACATGCGTAGTACCATGGCCTAGTCGGTTTATGAAAAGCTTAAAAACTTTTAAATTTTTCGTATTATTTAGTAATTTTATTAGGAACTAAATTGTCTTGTTGTATTGATATAAAACTTTATGAGCTGTCATATTAGAATAAGCAATAAAAAAGTACTAAAGTCAAAAAACGGACAAATTTTATTTTTTTTAGATCTATATATATAAAACTCTAACGTGACTGACTGACTGACTGACTGACTGACTGACTCATCATCGCACAGCCCAAACGGCTAAAGCTAGAGAGCTGAAATTTTGACAGCGGGTACCTTTTTCAAAGTATAGATCCACTAAGACGGGATTTTTGGAAATTCGGCCTCTAAGGGGGTAAAAAGGGGTAAAAAAGGGAAAAATTAGTGATGCTGTATCTCCGGAAGTAAACGTCATAGGCCCAAAATTGGAATTGCGTTGTGATCAGCTGCAAAAATAAGTAGACACGTGTTTGGTACTTTTTAGCAGATGGGACAAATAGGGGGTAAAAAGGGTAAAAATAAAATGTTGGTACTTTTTTAAACCCATGTGTATCTTTTGAACCAATCAACGGAGTAACAAAATTCAAAACGGAGCCGGTAAACAAGAAAAAAATATTAGACACGTGTTTGGTACTTTTTTGATTCAGGGTTCAAAAAGGGGGAAAAGCGGGGAAAAAAATTTAGGGTAGGTCCATTTTTCTTTTTCTTTGTATTTGACTTGAACCAATAAAGCTACCAATAAAATTTATAGGGAGGTCGATTGCCCAGTACAAAATATTAAATACGTGTTTGGTACTTTTTTCAATTAAAAGGGTAAAAAAGGGAAAAATCGGTAACATTATATCTCCTTAACCAACAGCGATAGAAGCGAAAATTAAATTGGCTTGAGATTAGCACTAAAAACTAAGGAACACGTGTTAGGTACTTTTTTGAAAATCGGCGCCTAGCGGGCAAAACAGGGTAGAAAAGGGAGAAATTAGTAACATCATATCTCCGAAACCAACATAGACAGAAACAAAGTTGAAATTGGATTTGAATCACCTACAAAAATAAGGGGACACGTGTTTGGTACTTTTTTGAAAATGGCACTAATAAGGATAAAAAAGGGTAAAAACTATATTTTGGTACTTTTTTTAACCCATATGTATCTTTTGAACTAATAAACATAGAAACACATTTTATATCGCAACCGATAGATATTAAAAAAAAAACTAAATACGTATTTGGTACTTTTGCGATTAATGGGGTACAAAAGGGTAAAAAAAGGTAATATATTCAAGGATACGTTTTTTGCTTTTTAGCCATGGATATCTTTTAGGCTAATGAAGTTAGAAGTATAATTTATTGACTGGTCGATTGACAAATAAAAAATAAAATACATTTTTGGTACTTTTTTTAATTTTAGGGGTAAAAATATATCTTCTAAATCAAAAGTGATAGAAACGAAAACTAAATTAGTCTGAGATCAGCACTAAAAATTAAAGGACACGTATTCGGTACTTTTTTGAAATTCGACCTTTTAAAGGGTAAAACAGGGTAGAAAAGGGAGAAATTAGTAACATCATATCTCCGAAACTAACACCGATGCAAACGAAGTTTAAATTGGATTTGAATCGGATAAAAAAATAAATGGTCACATATTTGGTACTATTTCAAAAATGGTACTAATAAGAATAAAAAAGGGTAAAAACTATATTTTGGTACTTTTTTAACACATATATATTTTTTGAACTAATAAACATAGAAACATAATTTATATCGCAACTGATAGGCATTAAAAAACTATTAAACACGTATTTGGTACTTTTGCGATTAATGTGGGACGAAAGGGTAAAAAAAAGGGAAAATATTCAAGAGTAGGTTTTTTGCTTTTTAGCTAAGAATATCTTTTCGGCTAATGAAGCCAGAAGCATAATTTATTGGCTGGTAAATTGACACTGAAAAAAGTAAAATAAGTGTCTGGTACTTTTTTAATTTTGGGGGTAAAAATCGGTAAAAATATATCTTCTTAGCCAAAAGTGATAGAAACAACAACTAAATCGGTCTAAAATCGGCACTTTAAATTAAGGGACATGTATTCGGTACTTTTTTCTTTAATTCGGCCGTTTTGGGGTTAAAACAGGGAAAAAATGGGAAATGTTAGTAACGTCATATCTCCGAAATTCAAAACGATAGGAATAGAGTTGAAATTTGCTTCGGATGGGCTGAAAAAAAACGAGAAACGTATTTGGTACTTTTTTGAATATGGTACTAATAAGGGTAAAAAAGGGCAAAAACTATATTTTGGTATTTTTTTTGAACCCATACGTATCTTTTGAAATAACAAACATAGAGAAACAGTAAACGTCACAATTGTTAAGTAACACGTATTTGGTACTTTTACGATAATTGAGGTAAAAAAGATAAAAACTGGGAAATATTCAAGGGTAGGTTTTTAACTAATGAAGCCAGAACTATAATTTACAGACGGGTGGATTCATATTGAAAAAGTAAATTGAAAAAAATTGAAAAAGAAAATGGATAAATTAGTAACATCATATCTCCGAAATTTACATCGTTAGAAACAAAGTTGAAATTGGATTTGAATCATCTTGCAAAAAAAGGGGACGCGAGTTTGGTACTTTTTTGGAAATGGAACTAATAAGGGAGAAAAAGGGAAAAAACTATATTTTGGTACTTTATTAACCCTATAAGTATCTCTTGAACTAATAAACATAAATACTCTATTTACATCACAATTGATAAGGACTAACAAAAATTAAGAAGGTGCTTGGCGCTTTTACGATAAATGAGGCACAAAAGAGTAAAAACTATGAATATCATTTAAACAAATAAAACCAGAAGTATAATTTACATACAGGTCTATTCACATTGCAGAAGTATAAGACACGCGATTGATTCCTTTTTTTAATTTTTGGAGTAAAAAGGGAGAAAATCGGTAACGTAATATCTCATAAATCAAAAGTGATAGAAACAAAGATTAAATTGGTCTATGATCAGCATTAAAAATTAAAGGATTCGGTATTTTTTTTTTTTAATTGGCCGCTTATGGTTAAAATAGGCTAGAAAATGAATAAATCATATAATCGGCTAGAAAATGAAAGGGACATGTGTTCTGTACTTTTTTTGGAAATGGCAGTAATAAGGGCAAAAAGTGTAAAAACTATATTTTTGTACTTTTTTTTAACCCATGCGTATCTTTTGAACTTATAAACATAAAGACTCACTTTATGCCACAATCAATAAGTATTAACAAAATATTAAACATGTGCTTGGTACTTTTACGATAAATGGGGTTCCAAAAGGTGAAAACGGGAAAATATTCATTTAAGCTAATGAAGTCAGAAGTATAAATTAGAGATGTGTCAATCAAAGGGGTAAAAAAGGGAAAAATTGATGACATATCTTCTAAACCTAATGGATGGAAACAAACACTAAAATGGTCTAAGATCAGCCCTAAAAATTAAGGGACTTTTCAGTACTTTTTGCAAATTAAACAGTTTTGGGGTTAAAATAGGGTAGAAAAACTTAAGTAAAGTTATATCTCTAATACTAATATCGACAGAAAAAAAAATTTTAATTGGATTTAGATCGAATAGGAAAATAAAAAGTCATGTTTTTAGTAGGTACTTTTCGTAAATGAGCTAAAAATAGGGAATAAAAAGGATAAAAACTAAATTTTGGTACTTTTTTGACCCATATATAATTTTTGAATTAATTATTATAGAAACAAAATAACAAAAACGGGTCAAAAATTTAAAGATAGGTTTTTTCCTTTTAAACTGTGCATGTTGTTTAAATCAATAAAATAATAAATAAATCAATGATTTATGGACTGTTCTATTGACATTGGAGAAATATGTGACAGGTGTTTGGTATTTTTTTTCAATTAACAAAAATGGAGTTAAGATCAGCAATAAAAATATTAGGACATGTATCCGGATTTTGTTTTTTAATTTGGCTGATCAGGGGTAAACAACGGGTAAAAAAAGGAAACTTTTGTAAAATATCCAAAATCAAAAGCGATAAGAACAAGATTTAAATTGGGTTAGCAATCAAAATTGGGTCAGCTACAAAAATAAGGGAGGCGTGTGTAGTACTTTTTTGAAAATGTAGAGGGTAGGTACTTATTTTGTCCTATATGTATCTTAAGAACCTATAAGTATTTAATTTAATTTATAATTGATAAATAAGTGAAAAAGTTATTTTGGTAAATTTTGTAACTTTGTCAATTCAAATGGTGCCGCTAACGAAGTAGCGGGTTATAAAGCTAGTATTCTTATATTCGGCTGTACCGAATCTTATATACCCATCATCAAATTGTGTTAAATTAAGAGACATATCTCACATATGTATCTACCAGGGTGCAGCTAATTAAAAATGTGGACCAATTCCAAAAAAATGATTATGCTAGTTGGTATTGTTGATTAAATCTTTGCTGTGGCACACTGATCCGTCCCACGGAAATTTTTTTTTTTCTAATTTTCCGAATTTATTAAAAAGTACCTGGTTGACCGATCCTTGCTCGGAGCTTTAGGGTAAGTATTTTGAGGCAAATTTTAAAGTTTTAAAAAATTTTATTGTATAAAGTATAGCCAAATAAATTAATTTATAGGAAAGACATCGCACACAAATATCCAGTTAATATTGAATCATTTTATTAATTTTGTCCGATCAACACATGATCAAGTGCATAGTTTACAGTTCAGTTACTCGTAATTTTGAATAATTTTTGGAAATAGGAAATGCACAGTTTACGATTTAATTAACTTTGAGTTATTTTCAGTGACGCCACCTTTCGGAAATCGGTCATACTAACTAAGAAACTCTCGTCGGCTCATGCGCAACAACTTTGTTAAAGATCACAGCATGATCAAATATGCATATTACGATTTAATTCTCTTTGAGTAATTTTAGTGGCGCCACCTATCGGTAAATGGTCATACCAACTAAGAAACCTTCGTCGGCCTTTTCTAAAGATCATAGCAAATACACAGTTTACGATCTAAATCATTTTGAGACATTTTCAGTGGCGCCACCTATCGGAAATAGCTCATGCGCAACAACTTTACCTAGCGTTTATCGACTTTATGAAGGCCAGGTCATCTTTAAGAAAACACTAGCGCTATTATAATTGAATCTCGGTCAGCTGGGCTGGAAATCAATATTTTCAAGGCAAAGATTATGCCTGGAGGCTATGGCGCAAACCCGTCGCCACACATCAATGTGGATAACGAGGGTATTGGATGTGTAGGTACCTTTAATTATCTTGGTAGTTTGGTAGCTACAAAAGGTGGCGCCGACGATGATATTGAATCGCATATTAATAAGGCAAAATCTGCATTCGGCATTCTCCGAAATCTCGGCAAATATCAACAACAACTAAGTTACGAATATATAACTCGAATGTCAAGTCCATATTGTATTACGGCTGCGAAACTTGGAAACGCACAAATGCCATCGATAAGCGCCTACAAACCTTTGCAAGCAAATGCTTGCGCTAAATCCTTAATATATGGTGGCCAAATCGCATAAGAAATAAAGATCTACTAAACGCAACAAATCAAATCCCTTCCTCTATAGAGGTATGTCAACGGAAACGGCAATGGATAGGACACACACTTCGAAGGCCAAATACCAACATTGCTCGACAAGCGCTTTGTTGGAATCCGCAAGGATTCCATCGTGTTGATGCACCTGCTAGAACGTGGAGAAGGTCAATTGACGCGGAGTTACAAGCAGCAAACTATTCATGGAATGATATATGCCTTACATCCCGCAATAGAGTTCGATATAAAAGGATAGTTGATATTACTTTATGAAGTAATATTATGAAGTTATAATTTAAGTTATAATTTTATCCCTTTTTTACCCATTTTGGCCACCGAAATCAAAAAAGTAGAAAATACGTGTTCAATATTTCTTTCACATTTATTGATTCTAATACAAAGTACCTTTCTCTATTTTTTGATTCAAAAGATAAGTGTGGGTTAAAAATAGTACCAAAAAAAAAACTACTTTCACCACTTTTTACCCCCTAAAGGGCATAGTTTCAAAAAAGTACCAAACACCTGTACACTTATTTTTATAGTTGTTTGAAATGTAATTTTAATTTTGTTTCGATACCTATTACTTAAGGAGATCTAATGTTTTCGATTTTTCCCCTTTTTACCCGTTTTTATATCCATAAAGGCAAATTTTCCAAAAGTCCCTTCTTACACGACCTATACATACATTTAATCAAAATAGTTATAGCCGTTTTCGTGCAAAATAGAATGGAAATAATTCTATAACTTCTAAACCGTTGGTTTAGAACTTACAGAATGTGAATATAGCAGAAGTGTTGGGGAGTTAAAGTTATGAACCTGGAAAGCCTAAATTGTACTGGGGTGGTACAATCGACTCCCAAATTAAGGCACCTCGCACTCATAAATCACTTAAAACGATATATAATTGTCATTTCGCAACCGATTTGAACAGTTATATAAAATAACAAATATATAGGTCAAGATATACAAAAAACATTGCTAAATGCCAATGCTATCTCTTACGGTTTTAAAGTATTCGACTTCAAAAAGTAAATTTTAAATTTTTGTCCCATACTGTACAGATTTTTTACTAATATCTTACATTTCGATCGATATCGAATGCGGCAGTTTGGCTCCAGATTTGTATACCCTTCACCACCATAGGTGGAAAGGGTATTATAAGTTTGTTCTGATATATGTAACGCAAAGAAATATTTGTCTTAGAGCTACCTTTTGGTATACCAATAGATTTAGAATCACTTTCTGAGTCGAATTTGCGATGCTTGTCCGTCCGTCTGGCTAGACGGCTGGCTGGACCTCCATGTAAACCTTGTAATCAAACTACAGGTCGCAATTCTAAAGATAGTTTGATGAAATTTGGCACAGGTAATTTTTTGATAGTGGACCATGGCTATTGAAATTCGTCAAAATCGGTCCATTATTTATGGTACCTCCCATAGGTCCCACTTCCCGGAATTGATATATTGGCCGCAAAAATCAATATTTTTTCATGAAATTTAAAAGATATGCTGCTTATGTAAACCAAAATTATCCTGCCACCTTTCGTTGCAATCGGTCCACATTTGCTCATAGCTCCCATACAAACTCTTCTGTCAAAACGCACTAAATGAGACAAAAATCAATAAAACGATCGTAAATCTGAAGATAATGAGAGTTTTGAGTTTATTTTTTGCGAAAACTGTAATCATTTGAAGAAAATCGGTCCGCATTTGATCCTAGCTTTCATATAAGTCCCAATGACGGAAACAGCTTAAATATATAAGTTTTGAGAAAATGTTTGTATGAAAGTAAAATTTAGCAAATATTTGTCTTTATACAGGAAAAAGAACACCTTTGACCTTAGTGGTGAAGGGTATCGTATGGTCGGGCTTGACCGACTATGGCACTTACTTACTTGTTATACCCTTCACCACCATAGGTGGAAAGGGTATTATAAGTTTGTGCTGATGTATGTAACTCACAGAACTATTTGTCTTAGACCCACCTTTTAGTATACCAATAGGCTCAGAATCATTTTATGAGTCGATTTAGCGATGTCAGTCCGTCCGTCTGAACAGCCATATAATCAAAGTACAGATCGCAATTCTAAAGATCATTTGATGAAATTTAGCACAGATTTTTTATAGAGGGACCATGGCTATTGAAATTCGTCAAAATCGGTCCAATAGTTATGGTACCTTCCACAGGTCCCACTTCCCGGAATTGCTATATTGGCCACAAATATTAACATTTTTTCATGAAATTTAAAACAAATACTGCTTATGTAAACCAAAATTACTGTGCCAAATTTCGTTGCAATCGGTCTACATTTGAACATAGCTCCCATACAAACTCTTCTTTCAAAACGCACTAAATGAGACAAAAATCAGCAAAACGCTCGTAAATCTGAAGATAATGAGAATTTTGAGTTTATTTTTTGCACACATATTTTTGTAACAACTGTAATCAATTTGCCAAATTTCGAGATAATCGGTTCACATTCGACCCCAGCTCTCATATAAGTCTAAATGACGGAAACAGGTTAAGTATATAAGTTTTTAGAAAATGTTTGTATGATGGAAAAATTTATTAAATATTTGTCTTTATACAGGAAAATGAGCATCTTTGACCTTAGTGGTATCGTATGGTCGGGCTTGACCGACTATAGCACTATCTTACTAATTTTTTGTACGTACTTTGCATGATAATATTTCTCCCTATACCAAATATTTAAATTTAGCTCCGAGTATCACAGTGGTATACTAGTCAAAGTAAGTCAATGGTTATACCAGGTGAACTTCCAAAATTTTGATACATGGGACTTTTTAAAATATCAAATCCCATTATTTATCGAATGATTTAAAAAAATGCATCAGCAAGGTTAATACCAACGTTCACGAATCCACATATACCAATAATACTACGACAAAAATCGTTGCAAAATTTACAAATACTTTAAATCGCACAAAGTCCTATCTTAAGTTTTCACTTTTTTCATTGGTATTCACTTCGTAAAGAAAACTATTGAACTTATTTTTCAATTGTCTTAACAATTTCTGAAAAAAAAAACTAAACAAAATAACAACAACAATAACAATTTCGGGAAAATGTGGCGTAATTTATATTTTTGCCTTTAGGAAGCTCTATAAAGAGTGCAATTTTTAAGTAGCAAATGTAATAAGAACAAATAAGAAAGTGCTATAGTCGGTCAAACCCGACCATACGATACCCTCCACCACTCATGGTCAAAGGTGTTCTTTTTTCTGTATAAAGACAAATAATTGCTAAATTTTGCCATCATTCAAACATTTTCTCAAAACTTTATATGTTTAAGCTGTTTTCGTCATTTGGGCTTATATGAGGGCTAGGGTCAAACGTGGACTGATTATCTCAAAATTTGGCAATTTGACTACAGTTGTTACAAAAATTATGTATGCAAAAAATAAACTCAAAATTCTCTTCGGATTTACGAGCGTTTTAGGGAATTTTGTCTCATTTAGTGCATTTTGATAGAAGAGTTTGTATGGGAGCTATGGTCAAATGTGGACCGATTTCAACGAAATTCGGTACAGTGATTTAAGTTTACATAAGCAGTATTTGTTTTAAATTTCATAAAAAAATATCAATTCCGGGAAGTGAGACCTATGGGAGGTACCTTAAATAATGGACCGATTTTGACGAATTTCAATAGCCATAGTCCCATGATCTAAAAAATTATCTGTGCCAAATTTCATCAAATTATCTGAGCTGAATCGACTCAGAAAGTAATTCCAAGCCCATTGGTATACTAAAAAGTGGGTATAAGACAAATATTTCTATACATTACATACCTCAGCACAAACTTATAACACCCTTTCCACCTATGGTGGTGAAGGGTATAAATATTGTTATAGAGAACTTTGCTAAGAGGTCCAATATCTCTTTAGGTCTTAAAGTACTTAAATATTTACCTGCATACGATGAAGTAATTTTTATTTTAATTAAATAATAATAAAAAAAAAACAACAAATACTTGAAGTTTTATTACATTGCTATTGGGTATAAAAATCGCATAATAAGGCAATAGTTTAAATAGTTCTTTACGAAAATTCAAAACGATAACTCGAAAAGTGTAATTCATTCTGAAAACTAAAATGAAATTCCTGTATCAATTATTCTTTGTGGCGGCCTTCGGTTGCGCTTTAGCTTTGAACATTGGCTCCGATGTTATTGCTCATGATTCGGATAGTGGTCTTTTGAGTTATATGGCACGTTCGAATGAACTATTTCGTCAAAATCCTGCTCGTTCCTTGGAGTGTTTCAACTACTATATACCCTTGATTAATGAACTTGCCAAGAATTATGAAATCGGTTTGCAAGCCTGTTCAAATGCATCGATCGTTTCTCGTGCTGAGGCTGATGAGCAAACTTTGGAGCAACGTCAGGCCTTGTCAGATGCTGCTAAGAATTCTTGTGATTTATTGAGTCGTTGTGGTGATGATGAGTCCGTAGAGGAAATATTCCAGTGTTATATTGATGGGGTAAGTAAATTGAAGAATTTTTTCAGAGAAAAAATTTAGCTATAAAATTTGTTTATAGCAAGACTTGTCATTAGCTAAAATTACATTCAAATAAAACCACAAAACTTCAAAAATTTGAAATTTTTAGTAGAATTTAAAAATATATTCATTTCAATTTAGAATTTTTGAGGTGGTTGTCCTAGTTATATACCCATTTCTTGAAAACTACTGATCCAATTTTATTAAAAAATACATTAATGGATTAAAAACAAAATTGCCCTTAAATCGTTCTGATACAAGTTTTTTGTGAGATCAACGGTTTTAGAGTTATTTACATTGCAATTTTATAAAAAATTGATATTTTGCAAAATCGAAAATTTGTATTATTTAAAAATTTATAGCAACACTGGTCAACAGCCAAAATTACATTCAAGTTAAACTCTAAAAATTCCTAAAATTTTAATTTTTGGTCAAATTTTTTCAAAATATAATTTTTTCAAATTTGAAATTTTTGTGTAGCTTGTCCTAGTTATACCATTTTTTGAAAACTACTTGTCCAATTTTATTAAAAATAACATCAATGGACTAACTACAAAATTGCCCTTAAATCATTCTAATACAACTTTTTGGTGAGATCAACGGTTTTAGAGTTATTAACATTGCAATTTTATAAAAAAAAAAATATTTTGCGAAATCGAAAAATTTTTATTTTCTTAAAATTTATAGCAACACTGGTCAACAGCCAAAATTACATTCAAGTTAAACTGAACAACTATCTTAAATTTTTACTTTAAGTCGGTTTTTTTAAAAGTGCTTTTTATTTTTAATTTGGAATTTTTGAGGTGGTTGTCCTAATTATATTACCATTTATTGAAAATGACTTATTGGATTTTATTGAAAAATACATCAATTAATTAAGAATAAATTTGTCCTTAAATCGTGCTTACAAAAGTTTTTTGTGAGATCAACGGTCTTGAAGTTATTTACATTAGAATTTTATAAAAAAAAAATTCTTTTGCAAAATCAAAAAATTTTTATTTTTTAAAAATTCATAAAAAATCGAAAAGGCAAAAACTTGCCAAAGTTAATCGACTATCGTAAAACTACGAATATTCCAAATAATATCAGCCTTACATTTTGAAAATCCATGGATTAGTAGTGATTTTAAAATGAATTAAGTGAAAATACCCAATTTTATCGAAAAAATTGTCACATATAAAACATTTAATAAAGTCAACAATAATTGAAGCATAGCCGCGAATAACGTTGTAAGCGACAAAATTAAAATTGTTCGCAATTCGTAAAAAACGTTTTTAAAGTAGCAGGCAATATATAGATAATTTGTTTTTCTAATTGTATTTTGATAGCGATAAGGTGCATAATTTTGGCTGATTTGGTGATTGAGCAATGTAAAAGAGTCAAGTTAACTGTAATCTGCAAAAAAACAGGTTTTGTAAAAATCGGCGTTTAAAACGTTATTCGCGGCTATGCTTCAATTGTTGATAATTATTATCAAGACACTTTCATGAGACTTGGCATGAAATATTTTTCTGCTACAAGGAAAAGACCTTTTTAAAATAAACAAAATCTTTCAAAATTTTGAGGTACCTCCCAAACAATTTTCTTCCCGGAATATAGTTTTATGTATCTCAAACCACAAATTTGCTTTAATCTTTATAAAATTAAGCACGGAATCTTTTTTGCTTTTTATTTCGGGTACCTACTATAGGTCTCACTTCCCAAAATTGAGATTTTGACCACAAATTTCATAAAATTTTTATAAAATAGTAAATGAAATGTGGATTATATAAACAACAATCACTGACAATAAAAATTGTTGAGATCGATCCATATTTGACTATAGCCACATACAGAAATTTCTAAAAATGTCTCTTAAAAGCTTCGGAATTCACAAAAAAGCTCATAATTTTGAAGATAAAAACAATTTGATGCTTATTTTTTGCACACATAATTTGAACATAAACTGTAATTAAATTGCTTAATTTCGAGAAAATCGGTCCACATTTGAGCCTAGCTCCCTTATAACCCCCAATGACGGAAATACAAAATTAAATATTTTCACTTAATTTACTTTAGTGTTAATAAAATCGCCATTTAGTCACGGATTTTTAAGAAATAAAGCTTATTTGACTCAAAACAGTTTTAGTTTTCTGACCATGAAATAAAAATGTTTGGGTTTTACCATCTTTGATTTTTTAATGAATTTCAAAAAAAAAACTTAAATTTTTTATAAAAATAATAGTTTTTTTTATATTAAAGTGTAAATAACTCAGAATCCCTTAAAGATCTAAAATAAATGGTTTTAGCAAGACTTAAAGATGATTTTATTTACTATAAAATTCCGTGACTTCTAACAAAATCGAACAATCCGTTCCAAAGATATGATAACATCTATGAACCAGTCTTTTCAAAAATATCAAAATTTTCTGAACAAATTTTTTAGAAATCAAAAAATTTCCATCGTTTTTATAATTAGAGGATCATAAGGTAAACTGAAAATAAAGTGGTGATGAAATATAAAGCAAAAAGTTAAATTTTGTTGTTTAGTGTATTTTTGTAGATTTTTTTCGCTTTAATAATTTTCTATTAAAAATATTTTTCTTAAAAATGTTTAAAAATCTTTTTTTCAATTTCAGGGTGCCGCCAACTCCAAAACCATGTATCTCATTAACTCTAACGCTACCCAAGAATTGGCTGAACTACGTGAACAATACTATTTGATTAACACCCAAGAGTTTAGATGCACCAACTCCACAAAAAGTGCCTACGAAAAGGAGTCATCGGAAGCTTATGCGAATCTAAATAGTTGTATTTTGGGTAACTCACCAGTACCCACATAAGGACCATCTAGGAAACTACTAAAAAGCCCGATCCCACAACCAAAGAGCCTGAAACTACAACTGATCAATAGCAATTTTAATAATGAATTAAAAAAATACAATATTTAAAGAGTCTTTAATAAAGTCTTATTTGCATAATTAAATGAATAAACAAATGAGCAACTCAAAAGTTTCCCTTCTATTTTTTTAATTTTTTTGTAATCTTTAAAATTCAAAAGCAATTATTTCAGATTTTTTCTATAAAAACCTATTTTGTTTTATACAGTCTTTTAAAGCTAATTTTATATAGAAAAAAATGAGACCTTTCTTATTAATATCGGTTTACATTTACAAAAGTTATATAACTTTTCCCAAAGTTACAATATTTCGATTGCAAACAAAATACTTTTTGTACCATGGTAGTATGTAGCACATGACCAAGTTGGTTTATGAAAAGCTTAATAACTTTTAGATTTTTCGTCTAATTTAAAAAATTAAAACCACGTTTTATTACAAACTAAATTCTCTTGTTATATTGATATAAACTATTATGAGCTTTCATATAAGAATAAGCATTAAAAAGCTACTAAAGTTAAAACAGTGGCAACATTTTTTGTTAGATATTTTATGTTTAGATACGCCATTCTAAAGCGCCATCTATTTTCTTTTATTTGCTGTTAAAGGAATTAAAATCGGATATAAACTGGCTGAGCTATGGGTCGATAAGTTGACGAACCTCGTCAAAATCGTTTTTTTTTTGGCCTATAACTCCTAATCTTGGAAGTATTTCTGACTTTTTTTGCACAATTTTTTATATACTCAATAAGTCCCACCATTCACGCTAGGTCATTTCCCGAGTTTTTTTTGTGTATCAGAATATAATTTATCTATTTTCCAGCTTCTAGTCCACCATTTTTAAATAACTTCAAAATGGAAAATTTTTAATTTTTCGGGCTACCTAAGCGCTACCTTAAAGGTCTTAAGAGTCATTTATAGGCTAATAGTATGTTCTAGAAAGTTGTTTATTAAAATCTTGGGTACATTTTTGTACTAGATTGTTTCCTTGAATTTTGAAAGGTTTGCTACCTATGGACTTAAATAGGGGAAAAAAACGTAAAAAATATATTTTTTAAACTTTTAGCGATTTTGATCTCCAATGAAGTTTTTTGATTTAATTTCTTCACAATTTTTGTTCTTTATGACAAGAGCTATAACTTTTCCTCAAAGAGTGAATCAAAATTCCAAACGGTTTGCAAGATATGAGCCTAAGAAAATAAGCACTTTTCCAAAAAAAAGATGACAACGAGGCCTCAAATCAATAAAAAAAACTATATTACTTGAAGTGAAATTGGAAGTCACAGGTCTTTTTTTGGTCTTTTATCATGAAGTTGTGTTCGTATTTATTCTTTTTTTTTTATGAAATTGTTGAAGTAAAGAATAAACAAATGAAATTACTTTTGCGGCCACCATAAAGGTATTAAGAATCATTTAAAGGCCATTATTTAGTATGTTATAGAAAGTTGTTTAATAAGATCTTGGGTACATTTTGAAGTTTTTTGATTTCACTTGTTCACAATTTTTGTTCTTTATGACAAGGGATATAGTTTTGCCTCAAAGTGTGAATCAAAATTCCGAACGGTTTGCAAGATATGAGCATAAGAAAGTGATCACTTTTTTGAAAAAAATTTTTAAGTTTTTTGATTTCACTTGTTCACAATTTTTGTTCTTTATGACAAGGGCTATAGTTTTGCCTCAAAGTGTGAATCAAAATTCCGAACGGTTTGCAAGATATGAGCATAAGAAAGTGATCACTTTTTTGAAAAAATTACAAAAAAAAATATATTTTTTAAGCTTTTTTTGCAATTTTGATCTTCAAGCTGAAGTTTTTTTGATTTTTAGGTTCATAATGACAAGAACTATAACTTTGCCTCAAAGAGTGAATCAAAATTCCGAACGGTTTGCCTAAGAAAATTAACACTTTTGCAAAAAAAAGATGACAATGAGGCCCCAAATCAATAACAAAATACATTACTTGGAGTGAAATTGGAAGTCACGGGTCTTTTTTGGTCTTTTATCACGAAGTGGTGTTCGTATTTATTCGTTTTTTTTATAAAATTGTTGAAGTAAACAATATACAAATTAAATTACTTTTGCGGCTACCTAAGTGCCACCTTAAAGGTATTAAGAATCATTTATAGGTTATTTATATGTTCTAGAAAGTTTTTTAATAAGATCTTGGGTATATTTTTGTTCTTGATTGTTTCCTTGAATATTGAACGGTTAGCCACCTATGGATCCAAACATGGGAAAAGGTAAACAAAATATTTTTTTAAGTTTTTACCAATTTTAATCTTCAATTAAGAATTTTTGATTTCATTTGTTCACAATTTTTGTTCTTTATGACAAGAGTTAAATTTTTGCCTCAAAGTGTGAATCAAAATTCCGAACGGTTTGCAAGATATGAACATAAAAAGTGATCACTTTTTTGAAAAAATTACAAAAAATTATTTTTTCTAAAGTTTTTTTTTTGCAATTTTGATCTTTAAGATGAAGTTTTTTTGATTTTGAATGTTCACAATTTTTGGTTTTTATGACAAGAGCTATAACTTTGCCTCAAAGAGTGATTCAAAATTCCGAACGGTTTGCAAGATATGAGCCTAAGAAAATTAGTACTTTTTCAAAAAAAGATGACAACGAGGCCCCAAATCAATAAAAAAAATACATTACTTCGAGTGAAATTGGAAATCACGGGCCTTTTTTGGTCTTTTATCACGAAGTGGTGTTCGCATTTTTTCGTTTTTTATATGAAATTGTTGTTTTGATGAAATTGTTGAAAGAAAAAACAAATGAAAGTACTTTTGCGGCTACCTAAGCGCTACCTTAAACGTATTAAGAATCATTTATAGGACATTAGTATGTTATAGAAAGTTGTTTAATAAGATCTTGGGTACATTTTTGTTCTGTATTGTTTAATTGAATTTTGAAAGGTTTGCTACCTATGGACCTAAATAGGGGAAAAATGTAAACAATATATTTTTTAAGCTTTTAGCGACTTTGATCTTCAATGAAACTTTTTGGTTTCATTTGTTCACAATTTTTGTTCTTTATGACAAGAACTACAACTTTACCTCAAAGTGTGAATCAAAATTCTGAACGGTTTGCAAGATATGAGCATAAGAAAGTGATCACTTTTTTGAAAAAAAATAAAAAAGAATATTTTTTTTAATATTTTTTTTTGCAATTTTGATCTTTAACGTGAAGTTTTTTTGATTTTATATGTTCATAATTTTTGTTCATAATTTTTCTTATGACAAGAGTTAAACCGTTGCCTCAAAGAGTGAATCAAAATTCCGAACGGTTTGCAAGATATGAGCCTAAGAAAATTAGCACTTTTGCAAAAAACGATGACAACGAGTCCTCAAATCAACAAAAGAAAAAAATACATTACTTGTAGTGAAATTGGAAGTCACGGGTCTTTTTTGGTCTTTTATCACGAAGTGGTGTTCGTATTTATTCGTTTTTTTCGATTTCATTTGTTCACAATTTTTATTCTCTATGACAAGGGCTATAGCTTTGCTTCAAAGAGTGAATCAAAATTCCGAACGGTTTGCAAGATATGAGCCAAAGAAAATTATCGCTTTTTTGAAAAAATAATACCGAGGCCCCAAATCTTAAGGGCCCTCATTTGAAAAAAACCACCTGGGCAAAACTGCGAGCCACGCGTCTTCTGCTTTTTTTTTTTTTTTGATATTTTATCACGTTGTTTACTTGTTCATATCTCTATAATTAGTGAACCGATTTGAATGATAAATTCAGCAAAAATAATGTTTAGAAATAGTTTTGTATATCTGCTGAGATAACAGATTACAACAGACCAAAATTTTGAAGGTCATAAAAAAGGTTATAAAGAGGTTATAAATAGCAATCTTTTTTTATCCGAGTTATATTTGTACCAAGATAGTGCTGTTAAACAAGATAAGAAAGCATAAGCATGATTATAAAAAGAATAAACTGAACACTCTTATTTCGAAAGTATTTTTTAATTGGATCCTAAAAAAACATAATAAAACTCAAATTACTTTATGGTGTTATTAATACTTGAATGGTTTTATTTTTTTTCACTTAAAACTTTTATAAAAATAGGCCTTAAGTGCTTAAAATTTATAATGAAAAAAAAATACTTTTAATTTAGTGGCTTTTACAAAGTTAAGCTAACAGACTGAAGAAATTATTGGGCTTTACGGAATTTAGGAAAGCCAAGTTTTTGAAGTCTATCAATGAGCTGTTGACGAAGTAATGAGATGTCCTCTTCTGGTAGTTTGCTTTCAGCGGATTTGCTGTCATCGACTGATTCATTGGTTTCTGATTCATTAGAGGCTTCGGTGGTGGTAGGAGCATCAGTGGGAGCATCGGTAGGAGCATCAGTAGGAGCATCGGTAGGAGCATCAGTGGGAGCATCAGTAGGGGCATCAGTGGGAGCATCGGTAGGAGCATCAGTAGGGGCATCAGTGGGAGCATCGGTAGGAGCATCAGTGGGAGCATTAGTAGGGGCTTCAGTAGGAGCATTAGTGGGAGCATCAGTAGGAGCTTCAGTGGGCAAATCAGAAATGCCCAAAATACAATCATTCAAATCTCCATAAGCTTTAACCGAATCATTTTCGTAGACACGCTTAGTTTCGTTGGTACACTTGTTTTCCTTATTGTTAATCAAACGCAAAACTTCTACGAAATCATCCAAATGTTCAGAAGCATCAGATTTGATGCTATGCATGATCTTGCCATTTTCGGAGCCCTAAAAAGAAATTTTTTATTAATTTGTGTAAAATTTCGATTTAATATAGTAAATAAGGATTTTATTTTTAAGACGAAAAATTTTCTGTAGACAAATTTCTAAGACAAACAATTTTCTATAGAAAAAATTTTCTAAAGAAATATTTTTAAAACAAAAAATTTTCTATAGAAAAAATTTTAAAAGGAAACATTTTAAAGACTAAAAATTTTTAAGACGAAAAATTTTCTTTAGAAAAATCTTTAAGACGAAATTTTTCTATAGAATAATTTTTAAGACGAAAAATTTTCTAAGGAAAAATTTTTATAACGAAAAATTTTCTATAGAAAAATTTTTAAGACGAAAAATTTTCTATAGAAAAATTTTTAAGACGAAAAATTTTCTATAGAAAAATTTTTGAGACAAAAAATTTTCTACAGAAAAATTTCTAAGACGAAAAATTTTTAAGACGAAAAATTTTCTATAGAAAAATTTTTAAGACGAAAAATTTTCTATAGAAAAATTTTAAAGACGAAAAATTTTCTATAGAAAAATTTTTAAGATAAAAAATTTTCTATAGAAAAATTTTTAAGATAAAACATTTTCTATAGAAACATTTTTAAGACAAAAAATTTTTTATAGAAAAATATTTAAGGCAAAAAATTTTCTATAGAAAAAATTTTAAGACGAAAAATTTTCTATAGAAAAATTTTTAAGACGAAAAATTTTCTATAGAAAAATTTTTAAGACGAAAATTTTCTATAGAAAAATTTTTAAGACGAAAAATTTTCTATAGAAAAATTTTAAGACGAAAAATTTTCTATAGGGAAAAATTTTAAGACGAAAAATTTTCTATAGAAAAATTTTTAAGACGAAAATTTTCTATAGAAAAATTTTTAAGACGAAAAAATTCTATAGAAAAATTTTTAGGACGAAAAGTTTTCTATAGAAAAATTTTTAAGATAAAAAATTTTCTATAGAAAAATTTTTAAGACGAAAAATTTTCTATCGAAAAAGTTTTAAGACGAAAAATTTTCTATAGAAAAATTTTTAAGACAAAAAATTTTCTATAGAAAAATTTTTGAGACAAAAAATTTTCTATAGAAAAATTTTTGAGACAAAAAATTTTCTATAGAAAAATTTTTAAGACGAAAAGTTTTCTATAGAAAAATTTTTAAGATAAAAAATTTTCTATAGAAAAATTTTTAAGACGAAAAATTTTCTATCGAAAAAGTTTTAAGACGAAAAATTTTCTATAGAAAAATTTTTAAGACGAAAAATTTTCTATCGAAAAAGTTTTAAGACGAAAAATTTTTATAGAAACATTTTTAAGGCGAAAAAATTTTTAAGACGAAAAATTTTCTACGGAAAAATTTTTAAGGCAAAAAGTTTTCTATAGAAACATTTTTAAAACAAAAAAAATTCTATAGAAAGATTTTCAAGATGAAAAATTTTCTAAAGAAAAATTTTTAAGACTAAAAATTTCTAAAGAAACATTTTAAAGACGAAAAATTTTCTATAGAAAAATTTTTCTAAAGAAAAATTTTTAAGACTAAAAATTGTCTAAAGAAACATTTTTACGACTAAAAATTTTCTAAAGAAACATTTTTAAGACTAAAAATTTTCTATAGTAAAATTTTTAAGACGAAAAATTTTCTATAGATAAATTTTTAAGACGAAAAATTTTCTATAGAAAAATATTTAAGACGAAAAATTTTCTATAGAAACATTTTTAACACGAAAAATTTTCTATAGAAACATTTTTAAGACGAAAAATTTTCTATAGAAAAATTTTTAAGAGGAAAAATTTTCTAAAGAAACATTTTTAAGACGAAAAATTTTTCTATAGTAATATTTTAGGACGAAAAATTTTCTATAGAAAAATTTTTAAGACGAAAAATTTTCTGTAGTAAAATTTTTAAGACGAAAAATTTTCTGTAGTAAAATTTTTAAAAGAAAAATTTTCTATAGAAAAATTTTTAAGACGAAAAATTTTCTGTAGTAAAATTTTTAAGACGAAAAATTTTCTGTAGTAAAATTTTTAAGACGAAAAATTTTCTATAGAAAAATTTTTAAGACGAAAAATTTTCTATAGAAAAATTTTTAAGACGAAAAATTTTCTATAGAAAAATTTTTAAGACGAAAAATTTTCTATAGAAAAATTTTTAAGAAGAAAAATTTTCTAATAGAAACATTTTTAAGACGAAAAATTTTCTATACAAAAATTTTTAAGACGAAAAATTTTCTATAGAAAAATTTTGAAGACGAATCAATCTTAATAATTTGCTATAAAAATATGATCAAAATTGTTCATTTTCTATAAAAGTATAATCGATTTTATAAAAGCATGAACAATATTGATCATTTTCTATAAAAATATGATCAATATTTTTCATTTTCCAACAAAATATGATCAATATTGATCACTTACTGCAAAAATATGATCAATATTGATCCTATTCTACAATAATGATATACAATAATGATCAACTATTCTAAGAATTACCGCTTCTCACTTAACTTACCCCATCAATAAAACATTGAAATACATCCTCAGCAGAACGAATGTCACTGCATTTGCTCAATAATTGACAAGAGTATTCGGCACGAGAAGCTAAATCCTGGCGGTTACTTAAAGTCTCATCTTCGGCAGCGGCACGTTGGCTCCTGGATTCATCAAGACAGGCGGCATAATTGTTTTTATAATCTTGAGCAATGCCATCGATTAAGGGAATATAATAGTTGAAGCATTCCAAAGATCTTGAAGGATCATTACGCATAATATCATTCGAACGAGCCATAAAACTCAATAAACTGGCTTCGTGATCGGGGAAGATATTTTCACTGGCCACCAAAGCCAAGGAGGCGATCACCATTAAAGCTACACTTTGCTTGATAAACATTTTCGATTTTTTTTTTGTTATTTTTTTTGCAAGATTTCGTTTCTTTAAAAAATTTTTCAAATTTTCCGGTTTAATTCGTTTTCACTAATTAACTCGTCGAATAAGTTTAAGGAACTATTTGATTTTTCTATAAGTTTTTGCGGTTTATATAGGTTATTATGGCAAAGATATATTTTTTTGCTTTTAATCGAAAACGTCAAAGAATAAATCTTTATTGGACCTAATAAAAGATATCATACCATTTTCGTGTGTACATAAGTTTTTTTTTAACTATTTAGAAATAGTCATTCTTTTTAAATGGGCTATTAAAGAAGAAATTTTTACAGTTATTAAGAATTGATAGCAAATATTATTATTATGGCTTTATTTATAGTCGGGGGGTGGTTCCTATAGAAAGTAGTTAAATTTTTGAAAAGCAGTATCAAAATTAGCCTGAATTTTTGTAAACAAAAAGTTTCTATATAAAATCTATTCCATTCAATATATACATACATTATTTTACTTTTATACGAATTTTTTTTTTTAAATTTACTTTTTATAGGAAATTTTTCAAAAATTTACTTTTTATAGGAAATTTTTCAAAAATTTACTTTTTATAGGAAATTTTTCAAAAATTTACTTTTTATAGGAAATTTTTCAAAAATTTACTTTTTATAGGAAATTTTTCAAAAATTTACTTTTTATAGGAAATTTTTCAAAAATTTACTTTTTATAAGAAATTTTTCAAAAATTTACTTTTTATAGGAAATTTTTCAAAAATTTACTTTTTATAGGAAATTTTTCAATAAATTACTTTTTATAGGAAATTTTTCAAAAATTTACTTTTTATAGGAAATTTTTCAAAAATTTACTTTTTATAGGAAATTTTTCAAAAATTTACTTTTTATAGGAAATTTTTCAAAAATTTACTTTTTATAGGAAATTTTTCAAAAATTTACTTTTTATAGGAAATTTTTCAAAAATTTACTTTTTATAGGAAATTTTTCAAAAATTTACTTTTTATAGGAAATTTTTCAAAAATTTACTTTTTATAGGAAATTTTTCAAAAATTTACTTTTTATAGGTAATTTTTCAAAAATTTACTTTTTATAGGAAATTTTTCAAAAATTTACTTTTTATAGGAAATTTTTCAAAAATTTACTTTTTATAGGAAATTTTTCAAAAATTTACTTTTTATAGGAAATTTTTCAAAAATTTACTTTTTATAGGAAATTTTTCAAAAATTTACTTTTTATAGGAAATTTTTCAAAAATTTACTTTTTATAGGAAATTTTTCAAAAATTTACTTTTTATAGGAAATTTTTCAAAAATTTACTTTTTATAGGAAATTTTTCAAAAATTTACTTTTTATAGGAAATTTTTCAAAAATTTACTTTTTATAGGAAATTTTTCAAAAATTTACTTTTTATAGGAAATTTTTCAAAAATTTACTTTTTATAGGAAATTTTTCAAAAATTTACTTTTTATAGGAAATTTTTCAAAAATTTACTTTTTATAGGAAATTTTTCAAAAATTTACTTTTTATAGGAAATTTTTCTAAAATTCACTTTTTATAGGAAATTTTTCAAAACTTCACTTTTTATAGGAAATTTTTCAAAAATTTACTTTTTATAGGAAATTTTTCAAAAATTTACTTTTTATAGGAAATTTTTCAAAAATTTGCGTTTTATAGGAAATTTTTCAAAAATTTGCGTTTTATAGGAAATTTTTCAAAAATTTGCGTTTTATAGGAAATTTTTCAAAAATTTACTTTTTATAGGAAATTTTTCAAAAGTTTACTTTTTATAGGAAATCTTTCAAAAATTTACTTTTTATAGGAAATCTTTCAAAAATTCACTTTTTATAGGAAATCTTTCAAAAATTCACTTTTTATAGGAAATCTTTCAAAAATTCACTTTTTATAGGAATTTTTTCTAAAATTCACTTTTTATAGGAAATTTTTCAAAACTTCACTTTTTATAGGAAATTTTTCAAAAATTTACTTTTTATAGGAAATTTTTCAAAAATTTACTTTTTATAGGAAATTTTTCAAAAATTTGCGTTTTATAGGAAATTTTTCAAAAATTTACTTTTTATAGGAAATTTTTCAAAAATTTACTTTTTATAGGAAATTTTTCAAAAATTTACTTATTATAGGAAATTTTTTAAAAATTTACTTTTTATAGGAAATTCTTTAAAAATTTACTTTTTATAGGAAAATTCTCAAAAATTTACTTTTTATAGGAAATTTCTCAAAAATTTACTTTTTATAGGAAATTTCTCAAAAATTTACTTTTTATAGGAAACTTTTCAAAAATTTACTTTTTATAGGAAATTTTTCAAAAATTTACTTTTTATAGGAAATTTTTCAAAAATTTTCTTTTTATAAGAAATTTTTCAAAAATTTACTTTTTATAGGAAATTTTTCAAAAATTTACTTTTTATAGGAAATTTTTCAAAAATTTGCGTTTTATAGGAAATTTTTCAAAAATTTGCGTTTTATAGGAAATTTTTCAAAAATTTGCGTTTTATAGGAAATTTTTCAAAAATTTACTTTTTATAGGAAATTTTTCAAAAGTTTACTTTTTATAGGAAATCTTTCAAAAATTTACTTTTTATAGGAAATCTTTCAAAAATTCACTTTTTATAGGAAATCTTTCAAAAATTCACTTTTTATAGGAATTTTTTCTAAAATTCACTTTTTATAGGAAATTTTTCAAAAATTTACTTTTTATAGGAATTTTTCAAAAATTTACTTTTTATAGGAAATTTTTCAAAAATTTACTTTTAATAGGAAATTTTTCAAAAATTTACTTTTAATAGGAAATTTTTCAAAAATTTACTTTTAATAGGAAATTTTTCAAAAATTTACTTTTAATAGGAAATTTTTCAAAAATTTACTTTTTATAGGAAATTTTTCAAAAATTTACTTTTTATAGGAAATTTTTCAAAAATTTACTTTTTATAGGAAATTTTTCAAAAATTTACTTTTTATAGGAAATTTTTCAAAATTTTACTTTTTATAGGAAATTTTTCAAAACTTTACTTTTTATAGGAAATTTTTCAAAAATTTACTTTTTATAGGAAATTTTTCAAAAATTTACTTTTTATAGGAAACTTTTCAAAAATTTACTTTTTATAGGAATTTTTTCAAAAATTTGCTTTTTATAGGAATTTTTTCAAAAATTTACTTTTTATAGGAAATTTTTCAAAAATTTACTTTTTATAGGAAATTTTTCAAAAATTTACTTTTTATAGGAAATTTTTCAAAAATTTACTTTTTAGAGGAAATTTTTCAAAAATTTACTTTTTATAGGAAATTTTTCAAAAATTTACTTTTTATAGAAAATTTTTCAAAAATTTACTTTTTATAGGAAATTTTTCAAAAATTTACTTTTTATAGAAAATTTTTCAAAAATTTGCTTTTTGTAGGAAATTTTTCAAAAATTTACTTTTTATAGGAAATTTTTCAAAAATTTACTTTTTGTAGGAAATTTTTCAAAAATTTAATTTTTATAGGAAATTTTTCAAAAATTTACTTTTTATAGGAAATTTTTCAAAAATTTACTTTTTATAGGAAATTTTTCAAAAATTTACTTTTTATAGGAAATTTTTCAAAAATTTACTTTTTATAGGAAATTTTTCAAAAATTTACTTTTTATAGGAAATTTTTCAAACATTTACTTTTTATAGGAAATTTTTCAAAAAATTTTTTTTATAGGAAATTTTTCAAAAATCTACCTTTTATAGGAAATTTTTCAAAAATTTACTTTTTACAAAAAATTTTTTAAAAATTTACTTTTTATAGGAAATTTTTTTAAAAATTTACTTTTTATAGGAAATTTTTCAAAAATTTACTTTTTATAGGAAATTTTTCAAAAATTTACTTTTTATAGGAAATTTTTCAAAAATTTACTTTTTCAAAAATTTACTTTTTATAGGAAATTTCTCAAAAATTTACTTTTTATAGGAAATTTCTCAAAAATTTACTTTTTATACGAAACTTTTCAAAAATTTACTTTTTATAGGAAATTTTTCAAAAATTTACTTTTTATAGGAAATTTTTCAAAAATTTTCTTTTTATAAGAAATTTTTCAAAAATTTACTTTTTATAGGAAATTTTTCAAAAATTTACTTTTTATAGGAAATTTTTCAAAAATTTACTTTTTATAGGAAATTTTTTTAAAAATTTACTTTTTATAGGAAATTTTTCAAAAATTTACTTTTTATAGGAAATTTTTCAAAAATTTACTTTTTATAGGAAATTTTTTTTAAAAATTTACTTTTTATAGGAAATTTTTCAAAAATTTACTTTTTAAAGGAAATTTTTCAAAAATTTACTTTTTATAGGAAATTTTCCAAAAATTTACTTTTTATAGGAAATTTTTCAAAAATTTACTTTTTATAGGAAATTTTTCAAAAATTTACTTTTTATAGGAAATTTTTCAAAAATCTACTTTTTATAGGAAATTTTTCAAAAATTTACTTTTTATAGGAAATTTTTCAAAAATTTACTTTTTATAGGAAATTTTTCAAAAATTTACTTTTTATGGGAAATTTTTCAAAAATTTACTTTTTATGGGAAATTTTTCAAAAATTTACTTTTTATAGGATATTTTTTAAAAATTTACTAACTTTTGATTTCCTTCATAAAACTTTGGATATCGTAAGATTTTATTTATAAAATATTCGATGTTTAACTTTCAATATCGAAAGTTTTTCTATTGAAAGAAAATTTTCGGATTAAAAGATTTCCTATAGAAAACATTCACTATCGAAAGCTTTTCCTATTTCTAGGGCGGCACAATCGGCCCCACCTCAGAATTAAAATCTCTTAAAACGATATATAATTGTCATTTCCCAGCCAATTTAAAGAATCATACTATATAAGAAATTTATAGGTCAAGATCTACAAAAAGCATCGCTAAATGCATATCCTATCTCTGACTGCTTTAAAGATAAATATTCAACTACAAAAACTAAAATTTTCAATTTTTTTTCCATGCTGCGCCTATTCCTTATAATATCTGATGTTTTATAAGTTGTGGACTTATTTTCATTTTATTTTTCCACCATCCCACTGTGCGCTGCTTATAATATTTATTTGTACAACTTTTTTTTAACACTAATACAATTTCTTTAGTCGGTATTCTATTTTCATTGAGGTAAGAAAGAAATGGGGTGTAATAAAATTGTCATTCCGTTCTTATCCGTCAGTTACTTTTATTATAGCGCCGAAACGAAAAGAGAGTTAGAATAACAACATTTTACAGCAGTATTTCCGATTTTATAAAGTTTGGCATTGAATTGGCGAAAACTGTTCATTCATTTGATTATAGCTCCCAAATAAACCCGATCCGGAAATCACTTCAATACTGATAAATAGAAGCGAATTATAATAGATATGACAATTTAATTTGGAACAGAGAAGTACAATGCAACTATTGATCAATATATCAAATCTCATGGAAATCGGTCCACATAAAACCATAGCTCCCATACAAATCTACCTTCGGAAACCAGTTAAATGCTTATAAATATAAAATTATAGTAGATGTGATGCTTCTATGTCACATTAAACCATAGCTTTTTGTAGGTATAATTTTACCAAAGACTGTATAATATTTGTATGATTATAGGGAAGTTCCATACATTGATTTTCCGTATAGGCTTTTCGATAAGTCCCATAAAAAAAGAGTCTAACGCTTTTATTTTAATTCGGAAACAATTAATGGAGACGATTTTCCACTGATAGAAAGCTAAGGCACACACACGTGCTCATGAAATGTATGTTTGTTTGTGCTTTTTTATGCTTCATCCACTTAAATTTCACTTTTCTTTATATTATAGAGTCTTGGCTTGAACTTTATTGTAATAAAGGGTTTGTTCTGAAATAGTACAATATTTTCAAAGAAAAAAGTTATTACTTTGGGCTGTGTAATGCGCAATACGAAAAATGATGCCTTAAATTTGTAAGTCAATTTGTATACGTCTTATATAGGGCTCCAATTCCTCTTACTTACTTTTTTGGATCAGCTCTAGTTTTCGACGAAGTATTGTTGCTGTGCATTCATAAATAACTCGTACATTTTCGTATATAACGCCTAGTTGCAGGCGACAAAAACTCTAGCATGGAATCAATAATGGGACGCCATGGAACTGGATCCATTACCGAGAAAGGCGAATTTCTATCCGGCCTGTGTCTTTATCAAAGTCTTGACATTTTAAGCACTCTTTTTCTGCACAAACGGATTCACAAAGTGACATGGCTATCGCTTAACCGAAAATCAAATCGACCACTTCGCCATCATCATGTTTCGAGTGATCACCATCTCTTAATTGTCACTGTCCATCTTAAAGTCGCATTTAAAAGGTCTGTCAGAAGAAATTTAATATTGACAGATTAGAAGATGCTAGAATCAGAACCAGCTTCACAAACGACATAAGTTATTCCCTTTATGAAGAACAAGGCAGTTAGAGTGACAAATGGGTTCACACCAAAAATATCATAACCAAGGCAGCAGAAAAACACTTAGGCTATAAGACCATGCATAAGAAGCCATGGATTACAGAAGCCACATGGGGTCTTATAAATCAGCACACGAAGTTAAAGAATGTAATTAGTTGTGCCAAGACAAGGACGGCTTAAGCTTTAACCCAATGTTAATACAACCGATTGGACAAAATGTTGAAAAAAAGTGCACAAGAGGGATTAGAGCAAACAAATTGCAAATAAAGCTCAAGCAACAGCAGATACCCATCGCATTCGAGATCTCTTCCGAACAGTACGTCAGTTAACGCAACGGAGAACTGACCACGTCAAACGTCGGACATACAAGTCAAAATGTGTGAACAATATAACACAAAACTTCTCTCAGCACTATCGGAAGCCCCGACAGTAAGTATATGTAATTTCCCTCAGCACCAGATGGACAATCTATCAATCTATATCACAGGCCCTGAAATATTACTTGCTTTTTCCTTTTTAAAGTCTAATATGGAACCTGGTCCAGACAACATATCCCCAGAGTTACTAAAAGTAGACTGTTTGCTTAGAGCTAAACTTCTGAACCCGCTCATATCAGACTTCTGGGATAGCGAAGCACTTCCACATGAACTCAAAGAAGGATTTTTAACTTTGTTGCCATAATAAGGCAACCTCTCTGATTGCAAGAATTGGAGAGGTATTACTCTGTTAAACATGGGAAATAAAATAGTCGGCCATATTATCAACAATAGTCGGAATATGTGTTGCCTAAGCTGAGAAACGAACAGGCTGGATTCAGAGCGCATAGATCCTGCGTCGACCATATCAACACACCACGCATAATTGTAGAGCAGTCCATCGAATGGAGCGCATCTCTCTACCTATGTTTTTATTGACATTGAGAAAGCTTTTGACACTATGAATCACAGCACAATCTTGAAAGCCCTAGAATGCAAAGAAGTCCCGAGTAAAATTATTCGTTTAACCAAAAGCTTGTATGACTGTCCCACCATCCAAATTCGAAACGAATAATTACTAATTGACCGAATCCCTGTTAAGAAAGCTGTTCGCCAGCGATGCGTACTATAACCATTACTTTTTAATATAGCACTTGATGCCATAATGATCCGTGTATCACAAAACATCAGAGTAATAAGCCAATGACATCGACTTCAAAAAACACTAAAGAAAAAAATCTAAAGATGCTAAATCGCACGATCTAGGCGGCCAATTCTGGTCTCCAAAACGCGAAATAACACGGCCGGGAAATGACTGATGTAGCAATTGAATTGTTTCTCCGGCTGTATAACATGTGGCGCCGTATTGTTGAAACCACATGCCCTCCACATTTATTTCTTCAATTATAGGCAAGAAAAAACTGGTTATCATTTCACGATACCAAACACCATTGACTGTTTGAGCTTGACCCGCCTCATTTTCATAAAAAAAAATGTTCAATGATTCCTCCAGCCCAAAAACCACACCACACAGTGACACGTTGAGAATGCATTTGCTTCGTGTGAATCACTCGAGGATTTTCCTCACCCCAAATGCGACAGTTCTGCCTATTGACGAAGCCATCAAGATGGAAATGGGCCTCGTCACTGAAGATGATTTTATCGGAAAAATCCGCAATTTCATGTTGTCTCTCCAATACCCAATTAACGAACCTCCTTCGCTGTCCCTGGTCATCTGGCTTCAGTACGTGAGCCATATGAACTTTGTATACATGAAGATGCAAATCTTTCGTCAAAATTCGCTGCATTGTGGATTTGGAGATACCAATTTGCTGAGCTCGGTGTCGAATTGAGGTGGATGGAGTTTGAGCGACATCATCACGTACAGCTGCGACATTTTCGGTTGATCGACATGGTCGAAGGCGCGTTGTTGTCTTTACATCACTAACAGGCCCAGTTTCGGCAAATTTATCCATTAATCTCTTTACAGTTCACTCTTTTGGAGCATTATTGTGATCCCAAATTGATCGCAATTTGCGAACTGTAACCGCAAAATATTTACCATTTTGGTAAAACAATTTCACAATAAGTGTAGCGCTCCATTTTTGCTAACCCCGTAACTTGTACTAGCAAACAATAACAATTGTTAAAATGTCAAACAATGACACTTCGAATCGCGCCATTTAAAAATTGCGTTCTAGTTAGGACACACTTTATATCTAGAAACACCAAAATCAAAACAATGCCTGTATAAAATCAGTGCTTCTTTACGGCGGCGAGTCATGGAACGAATCCAGCGAAGAATTGCAGGCAAGCCTTTGTAAATCTTTACTGCGGCTAGATGTGGAATGAATCCAGCGAAGCATTGCAGGCAAGCCTTTGTAAATCGCTGCCTATGAAAAATAAAGCGTATCTTCTTGCCAAACACTATCACCAATGTTGCCCTATAAGAATCCACGCTCCAGGAACTAATAGCCTTAAAGATTGGACGACGCAAGTAGATGTGGATAGGATGCACACTAAGAAAGCCCCAAGATGGCATTGCACGCTCAGCTCTTGATTGGAAGCCGCAGGGTAGTCGCAGAAGAGTAAGACCGTCAAACTCGTGGAGGCGACTGGTAGAAGCTGAATTACTAGAAGCAGGCTTTATTTGGCGAGAAATATAAAACTTAGCATTAGATAAAATTAAATGGAAAGAATTTGTTATGGCTCTATGTTCATTTAGGTCCGCACCGACCAACTAGTCCACAGAATCGACCTGTTCGATCTCTAAACTTAAATGGCCAACTTACGACAGTAAGCGTTCTGTAATCTTGGTCAGCTTTCCGCGCCATAGACTTCGCACCCTTATCTCAGTACTCACAGGACACTGTTTAATAGGTCTTCATGCTAGAAGACTTAATCTTCAAAGCAATGCCCAGCCCTTGCTGATATTAGGACCCTCCATCTGGGATTCCCATTTTTGAACGATCAATCAGAGATCTCGAACATCAACATTCGTAAAACAGGCTCTTTTATTGGTGCATCCGGCTGGCTCCGCTGGACCTCATCTTGGACCCAAGTGGCGCGGACCTTACAGTCTGCATCCTGCCTTACCTAACCTATGTTCATAAAAACCCATCCCAACAGTTCTAAGTTAAAGAACTTGCTGATATAAAAATGAAATATACATAAATATAACAGAGTAAGTTGTAGTACTCAAAGAAGTACGTTATAGTACTCAATAAAGTACGTTTCAGTACTCAACGAAGTACGTTATTTTTAGTGTACTTCGTGAAAGATCGTTATGATTAAGGTTGTGTATTTTAACAGGTAAAAGGTACCTATACTTAAATTTAACACTTTTTTATGTATGTGACTTTGTACCGAACTTGCCCAAGTACAGTACGCTACCTTAAAGTACAGTACTCTAGAGTATTTTTTCGAACCTGGCAATTTTTGACTTAAACGAAATTTTTTTTTATGTATGAACTTTTAGTATATAATTTATTTTTTTTAGTAAAAATATGTTAATAAATTAATTAGTTAATGTAATAAATACTCGTATGTTTTTTGTGATTGATGCGTTTGAAGCTTAAAGTTTAAGTTTATGAATGCGGGCCGAAGAAAGAAGTCTTTGAAGTAAAGTAAGATCTTCTTCTGGTAATTGGTCTTCTGGTGCTTCAGGTTGTTGAGTGGGTGCATTAGTGGGAGCTTCAGTGGGTGCATTAGTGGGAGCATCGGTGGGTGCATTAGTGGGAGCATCGGTGGGAGCTTTAGTAGTTTCTTCTGCTGGAGCAATTCCCAATAAACAGTCTTCGAACTTGTCATAAGTAATACCGAAATCTCTTTCATATGCCACCTTAGATTCGTTGGTACATTTGTTTTCATTAAAGGTTATCACACGGAAAACTTCGAGCAAATTATTCAAAAAAGTCGTGGCATTGTTATTGATATCATACATGACCTTGGCACCTTGAGAGCCCTTTAAAAAATTAAGCAAATATTTAATATAAAATACAAAAAAATTTTAATAACCCTTCAACTTACTCCCTCTTTAAAGCACTTAAGTTCTTCTTCAGCCGATTTGGATTCTTTGCAAACGGCTAAAGCTTGGCAGGACTGATCTGCACCGGAAGCTAAGTCCTGACGTTGAGCCAAAGTCTCATCTTCGGCAGCAGAACGATCACCTGCGGATTTATCAAGACAAGCAGCATAACTCTTTTTGTATTCATCTCCAATTTCTTTGAACTTGGGATTATATTGATCGAAACATTCTAGAGCCAGAAAAGGATCATTTCTCATAACATCATTGGAACGCGCCATTAATTTGAAAAAGCCGCTGTCATGTTCTGGAAAAACATTACCACTGGCCACAAGAGCCATGGAAGCGATTACTGTTAAAATTACACTGTTTTTAAAATTCATTTTCGTTTTCTTTATTTTTTTTTAATACAATATTTTATATTGAAATTTTTTAATTATTTGTTTTAGTAAGATCGTTTTTTTATTCCCAAAATCACTTGTCGAATATGTTTATTGAACTACCTGATTTACCAAAATTGTTTACCATTTATATACTCGTTCTTAGGTTGTGACTAAAAAGAAACATTTCTTTTGCATTTAATCGAAAACGTCAAAGACAAGATCTTTATTAGGCCTCGTAAATGAAATTCGAAAAGACATTTTCGTATTTAGAGATAGGAATAATTATATATGCTACTAAGCAAATCGATAGCGAAAGGCTCTGTGCTAGAGGTACGCTACAGAGGCGATTTTGAAATGTTTGCCATAGAAAAATTAAAGATATTGAAATTTTTCTTTAGGAAAATAGATATTAAAATTTTTCTATATTAAAGTTTACGATATTCAAATTTTTCTACATAAAAGTTTAAGATATTAAAATTTTTATACATAAAAGTTTAATATATTGAAATTTTTCTATAGAAAAATTGACGATATTGAAATTTTTCTACAGAAAAATTTACGATATTGAAATTTTTCTATAGAAAAATTTACGATATTAACATTTTTCTATAGAAAAACTTACAATATTAAAATTTTTTTTATAGAAAATTAACGATATTGAAATTTTTCTATAGAAAAATGTACGATATTGAAATTTTTCTATAGAAATATTTACGATATTGAAAATTTTCTATAGAAAAATTTACATTACTGAAATTTTTCTATAGAAAAATTTACGATATTGAAATTTTTCTATAGAAAAATTTACGATATTGAAATTTTTCTATAGAAAAATTTACGACGTAGAAATGTTTCTATAGAAAAGTTTACGATATTGAAATTTTTCTATAGAAAAATTTACGATATTGAAATTTTTCTACAGAAAAATTTACGATATTGAAATTTTTCTATAGAAAAATTTACGATATTGAAATTTTTCTATAGAAAAATTTACGACGTAGAAATTTTTCTATAGAAAAATTTACGATATTGAAATTTTTCTATAGAAAAACTTACGATATTGAAATTTTTCTACAGAAAAATTTACGATATTGAAATTTTTCTATAGAAAAATTTACGATATTAACATTTTTCTATAGAAAAACTTACAATATTAAAATTTTTTTATAGAAAATTACATAGCTGTACATTTCGATTATTTTTATATAAAATTTTGAACAAAATTAAATTAATTTGTTATTTAGTTTACTTACAAGGAATATAATTAAGTTAGAATTATTTAAGATTGTTAAAAATAAAATAACAATTTGCATGTGGTTTTCAGGATTTATTATGTTAAGTTATTATTTAAAATCATTACGTTTCAAATACAAGTTTTGAAATGAAATTAATATTTTTTTGTAAAAATTGAAATAATTTTAATTTGTATTCCTTTCAAAGAAATAAAATATTTCTTTATTTCATTTTATTTCTTGTAAATAAAATTAAAATTTCTTCAAAACTCCCAAAATTTTTTTATTTAAGAAAATTTAGCTTGAATAATTTTATTCACAACAAAATTTTTTGAATAATTTTAATTCAAACAAATTTTTTGGATTATTTCAAAATTTTCTGTGAACAGTAAAAATAAAATATTTGGAGAATTTATTTCAAACAAGATTTTTTGACTATTGAAAATTGTTTACAGATTTTTTAAAATAAACAAAATAATAAAAAATTAGTGAAGACGATGGTTTTTAGTGTGATGATTATAATCATAATAATGTAAACGATCTAGTGTCGGTAAAGAAGATCGGACATCAATTTTAATTTACAAATATTTTAATGTTAGCGATTTAAGTATAGAAATAATTTTATTCTTCGTCACCATGGGTGGAAAGGGTATATTGGGTTTGTGCTGCATTTCTAACGCAATAAAATATTAGTCTTACATCCATCTTTAAGTACACCAATCAACTCAGAATCACATTCTAGGTGAATTTAACGATGTTCGTCCAGCCTGCTGACTGAATATCCAAGTAAATTTATTATGGTTATGGTGACCATATTTTCCAACGATATATTATACATTTATACATTTTTTTCGATATTAAGTTAAGATATACATTATATAATTTTGTGGTCTTAGGTATGAGCCTTAATTTTGATTCAATTTAAATTGAGGTTCGTCGCTGATCACAGTTTTTTGATAAAACAAGCAAAAACAACAAGTGCCGACCATATGATACCTTACACTAAGGTGAAATAAGTTCCAAGTAACCACAATTGTATGAACCTTTTATATATTTTTTATTGCGCAATTGGTCAACGGATCGATCACCGATTGCAATGAAATTTGGTGCAATGATTTTTATTTGTATAATAAATATTTCTTTGAAATTAAATACAAAATACACAAATTTGTGGTCAAAATTTCTATTCCGGGAATACAGGCCAATGTGAGTTCTCCGAAATAATAGATCGATTTCAGCCAATTTCATAAAGTTTTTTTGCGACCTATATTTTGATTGCGAAAATTACGGAAGATCCCAATACTTTTTGACAAAATCGTAATGTATTCCTTAATGTGAAATTAAAAAAAAAACTACTTCATTTTGATACCTTTTACTACTAAGGTTGAATATGGATCAAAAGCTTTACAGATTTTTCTTAAAGCTTAAATACATACATATCACCCATCTAGATGGAGTGTTAAATCGACTCGAGATGGTGAAAAATATAAAAACTAGCACAGATATGTATCTTCGAATTTATTAAAATTTGTAACGTTATTGGTCCGTATCATATAACCATATTAGTGACTATAGAATTATATTACTAATAGGATTATCTTACTATCTTATACATAAGTTTGTAATGCATAGAAATATGTGTACATTGTAATCACGATATATTGACTAAAGTTAGCATGGATCTTTGTTTTGGAACTAGGATTATCTATCGGATATAAGATATATCGGCCAATTGAACACAACACCATGGTTTAACGAAATCAAGTTTTATACTAATGTATACATAAGAAAAAAGTATCTTAGGATGTACATAGAACGTCGTTTTTTAATACGGAAAATCAATTTTCGCTTGTATGAATTTTTACTTTACGCTCATGTGTATTGAGAGTAGTTTAGTTTTTGTTATTATTATTTTTTGTTTTATTTTTCAAATCTCAAAACAAATAAATTTATTTTCTTTAAATGTTTGAAGATTCAAAAAATTACATAATATTGTATGAAATAAATTGTATTCTTCATTTTTTGGTTTGAATAAAATTAATCAAGACAAAAAGTTTGAAATAAATAAAAAATTTTAATATTTTAGAAATTTTGTTTGAAATAAAATTGTTGGAAAAATATGAAACTTTTCAATATTTGAATAAAAAAATATCGAATATTATTCTTGCTAGTATTATTCAAATATATTAAATTATGATATTTTTGTTTAGAATGAAGAATATTGGATTCAAAAATTTTCAAATAATTTTCTGAAAAATTTATTTATATCAAGAATAATAATTTATACTTTAATTTAATTTCTTTAGAAGGAATAAATCAAGCAAATAATTTAATTTAAAATTCATGAAATAGAATAACAATTATTCATATTAAGTAACAAATAATTAAAATAATTCAAAAAGTAGTTTTATTTTTTATTTTAATCACACTATACAGCTATGGAAAATTAACGATATTGAAATTTGTCTATGGAAAAATTTACGATATTGAAATTTTTCTAATAAAAATAAACTTCTTCTTCTTTTATCCTTGACTCCCAGTGGAGCATAGGGTCTCAAAAAAAACTTATGATATTAAAATTTTTCTATAGAAAAACTAAAGACATTTAAAATTTTCTACAGAAAAGTTAAAGATATTGAAAATTTTCTGTAAAAAAAATTGACGATATTCAAATTCTTCTTTAAAAGAAATTTATGATATTGAAATTTTTCTATAGAAAATTTTACGATATTGAAAATTTTCAATAGAAAAATTTACGATATTGAAATTTTTCTATAGAAAAATTTACGATATTGAAATTTTTCTAGAGAAAAATTACCGATACTGAAATTTTTCTAGAGAATAATTAACGATATTGAAATTTTTCTAGAAAAAAATTCACGATATTGAAATTTTTCTTTAGAAAAATTTGCGATATTCAAATTTTTCTAAAGAAAAATTTACGATATTGAAATTTTTCTATAGAAAAATGTACGATATTGAAAATTTTCTATAGAAAAATTTACGACATTAAAATTTTTCTATAGAAAAATTTACGATATTGAAATTTTTCTATAGAAAAATTTACGATATTGAAATTTTTCTATAGAAAAATTTACGATATTGAAATTTTTCTATAGAAAAATTTACGATATTGAAATTTTTCTATAGAAAAATTTACGATATTGAAATTTTTCTATAGAAAAATTTACGATATTGAAATTTTTCTATAGAAAAATTTACGATATTGAAATTTTTCTATAGAAAAATTTACGATATTGAAATTTTTTTATAGAAAAATTTACGATATTGAAAATTTTCTATAGAAAAATTTACGATATTGAAATTTTTCAATAAAAAAATTTAAGACATTGAAATTTTTCTATAGAAAAATTTACAATATTGAAATTTTTCTATAGAAAAATTGATAATAGTTAAATTTTTCTATAGAAAAATTTACAATATTAAAATTTTGCAATGGAAATTTACGATATTGAAATTTTTCTATAGAAAAATTTACGATATTGAAATTTTTCTATAGAAAAATTTATGATATTGAAATTTTTTTATAGAAAAATTTACGATATTGAAAATTTTCTATAGAAAAATTTACGATATTGAAATTTTTCTATAGAAAAATTCACAATATTGAAATTTTTCTATAGAAAAATTCACAATATTGAAATTTTTCTATAGAAAAATTTACGATATTGAAATTTTTCTATAGAAAAATTTACGATATTGAAATTTTTTTACAGAAAAATTTACGATAATGAAATTTTTCTGCAGAAAAATTTACGATATTAAAATTTTTCTATAGAAAAACTTACAAAATTAAAATTTTTTTATAGAAAATTAACGATATTGAAATTTTTCTATAGAAAAATGTACGATATTGAAATTTTTCTACAGAAATATTAACAATATTGAAAATTTTCTATAGAAAAATTTACGATATTGAAATTTTTCAATAGAAAAATTTACGATATTGAAATTTTTCTATAGAAAAATTTACAATATTGAAATTTTTCTATAGAAAAATTGATAATAGTTAAATTTTTCTATAGAAAAATTTACGAAATTAAAATTTTGCAATGGAAAAATTTACGATATTGAAAATTTTCTTTAAAAAAATAACGATATTATTGTTTTATACGATACTGAAATTTCCCTATAGAAAAATTTACGATATTAAAATTTTTCTATAGGAAAATTTACGATATTCAAATTTTTCTATAGAAAAATTTACGATGTTGAAATTTTTCTATAAAAAAATTAACGATATTGAAATTTTTCTATAGAAAAGTTTACGATATTGAAATTTTTCTATAGAAAAATTTTCGATATTGAAATTTTTCTATAGAAAAATTTACGATATTGAAATTTTTCTATAGAAAAATTTACGATATTGAAATTTTTCTATAGAAAAATTTACGATATTTAAAATTTTCTTTAAAAAAATTTATGATATTGAATTTTTTTTATAGAAAAATTTACGATATTTAAATTTTTCTATAGAAAAATTTACGATATTGAAAATTTTCTATAGAAAAATTTACGATATTGAAAATTTTAATTCAAAAATTTGCCATATTGAAATTTTTCTATAGAAAATTTTATGATATTGAAATTTTTCTATAGAAAAAATTAGGATATTGCAATTTTGCTTTACACAAGTTTACGATATTGAAATTTTTCTATAGAAAAATTTACGATATTGAAATTTTTCGATAGAAAAATTTACGATATTGAAATTTTCCTATAGAAAAATTTACGATATTGAAATTTTTTAATAGAAAAATTTACGCTATTAAAATTTTTCTATTGAAAAATTTACGATATTGAAAAAAAATTTACGATATTTAAAATTTTCTTTACAAAAATTCATGATATTGAATTTTTTTTTATAGAAAAATTTACGATATTTAAATTTTTCTATAGAAAAATTTATGATATTGAAAATTTTCTATAGAAAAATTTACGATATTGAAAATTTTAATTCAAAAATTTGCCATATTGAAATTTTTCTATAGAAAATTTTATGATCTTGAAATTTTTCTATAGAAAAAATTAGGATATTGCAATTTTGCTTTACACAAGTTTACGATATTGAAATTTTTCTATAGAAAAATTTACGATATTGACATATAATTTGAATTAAAGTCAATACAAGTTTTATGCCTACATAAATACGATCGTAGCTCATTTCTTAGTCGTTCTATATTTTTATTGTTCTTTATTTATTTTTTTTTTTCTCAATCACAGTGACTGCTTGCGAAAGCCAATTATCGGTTTTATCTTTCGAAATTCCTCGTAGTCTTACCTTTAAACTAATTTTCAGAACTTTTGGCTGATATCTTTAATTTAAATCTTATCAAAATTTCATTTTTGTCACATTAATCCATTATCATATTTTCTAAGTTTTTTTTTTAAATAAAATATTAATTTTGCTAATTTGTGTTCATGAGTAGTATTTTTCGATAGTTAATAGTACAAATTTATATTTAGAAAAAGTACGAACAATAAACACCAAAAAAAAAACGATCTTTCGAATCATATCAAAATTTTTTATGAATCATTTTTTAATTATTTCAAGGCGGCTTTATGGTAAAATAAAGATAGAAATATGCGATGAAAATTAGGAGGGGCGGGGGCGACTACAAACGATATTTTTGATTTCAAAACACTTGAAGAAAACGTAAATGCAAATCTGATTTTTAGTGTAGTTTTCATTTAGTTTCTTATCGACACTTAAAAAATTTTGCTAATATTTTTTTAATTAAAATTGATTTTTCTAATGTCCAAATTTGAAATGATGATAAGCGTATTAAAAAAAATCGTATAAAATGACATGGACATTTGTTGTGATAAAAATAATTTTAACAATTTTTTTCTAATTGTTTAAAAATTGATTTAGTTATAGTTCTTATATCAATAATTACAGCTGTAAACATTAGTCGTCTATTAGAGTAATAAATATTTATCAAACTTTTATATCAATAAAAAGTAAGGTTAATAAATTGCTTCTATTCCATAAATATGATCAATGATCACGTTCAGAAATTAGGATCATGAATTATGATAAATATTGATCCTAGTCCATTAATATCATCAATATTGATTTCATTCAAATATTTATTAATAATGATCCTATTATATTAATATGATCAATGTTCCATGAATATGATCAAAATTGATCATATTCTATGGATATGATAAATATTGATCTTATTCTATGAATATGATCAATGTTGATCCTATAATATGAAAATGAAAAATATTGCTCCTACTTTATTAATATGATTAATATCGAACCTATACTTTAAATACCATCAATATTGATCCTACTTCAAGAATATAATAAATATGGAACCCATTCTATGAATATATTCGGAATTGATCCTATTATATAAATATGATCATCAATATTGAACCTATTCTTTGAATACAAGAAATCGAAGCATTATTTTAAATGTGTTCCAGAGGAAATGACTAACCCGATTTATTTCTCCATATTTCAGATTATTGAGGCCCTATGCTCCCCTGGGTGTCAAGAATAACAGAAGTTATCTTTGTTATCTCTTTTGTTGAAAGATAAGGGTCTTAATTTTCATAGAATACTTTTGTTCAATCAATTCAGATTTGAACAAAGAATACAGAATTGATTTGACGAAATATAAGAGTTCAAAACCCCAGACACTTCTATTATTTGGCAGAGAAATTTTATATTGTTTCGCACCTATATAAAACACTGTGCCACACACCAAATAAGCAGTAGCAAAATTTACGATATTGAAATTTTTCTAAAGAAAATTTATGATATTGAAATTTTTCTAAAGAAAAATTAAAGATATTGAAATTCATTTTCGAAAAGTTAACGATATTGAGATTTATTTATAGAAAAATTTACGATATTCAAATTTTTACAAAGAAAAACTTACGATATTGAATTTTTCATATAGAAAAAATTACGATAATAAATTTTTTCTTTAGAAAACTTTACGACATTGAAAATTTATAAAGAAAAATTTACGATATTGAAATTTTTGTAAAGAAAAATTTACGATATTGAAATTTGTATCAGAAAAGTTAACGATATTGAGATTTTTTTATAGAAAATTTACGATGTTGAAAATTTTATAAAGAAAAGTTTACGATATTGATCTTTTAGTCTAGAAAAACTTACGATATTGAAATTTATCTATAGAAAAATTTACGATATTGAAATTTTTCTAGAGTAAAACTTACGATATTGAAATTTTTTATAGAAAAATTAACGATATTGAAATTTTTCTATAGAAAAATTTACGATATTGAAATTTTTCTATTAAAAAATTTACGATATTGAAATTTTTCTATAGAAAAATTTACGATATTGGAATTTTTCTATAGAAAAATTTACGATATCAAATATTCCTTTAGAAAAATTTGTTATAATGAAATTTTTCTATAGAAAAATGTACGATATTAAAAATTTTCTATAAAAAAAATTGAGGGTATTGATATAAAAATTTTAATATTAAAATATTTCTACAGAAAAATTTACGATATTTAAATTTTCTATAGAAAAATTTACGATATTAAAATTTTTTATAGAAAAATTTACGATTTTAAAATTTTCTATAGACAAATATACGATTTTTAAATTTCTATATTGAAAAAATTACGAGTTTTCTATAGAGAAATTAACGATATTGAAATTTTTCTAAAGAAAAATTAACGATATTTAAATTTTTTTATAAAAAATTTACGATATAGAAACTTTTCTATAGAAAAATTTACATTATTGTAATTTTTTTATAGAGAAATTTACGATATTGAAATTTTCTTATAGAAAAATTTATAATATGAAAATTTTTCAATAGAAAAATTTAAGATATTGAAATCATTCTTAAAAAATTTACGATATTCAAATTTTTGTATAAAAAATTTATGGTATTGAAATTGTTCTATCGAAAAAGTTACGATATTAAAATTCTTTCATTGAAAAATTTACAATATTTAAATATTTCTATACAAAAAATTATGATATTGAATTTTTTTTAATCTTACGATATTGAAATTTTGTTATGGAAAGATTTACGATAATGAAAATTTTCTATGAAAAATTAACGTTATTGAAATTTTTCTAAAGAAAACTTTAGAAATAATTTTCGATATTGAAATTTTTCTGTAAAAAAATTAACGATATTGAAATTTTTCTATAGAAAAATTTATTCAATAGAGAAATTTATGGTATTAACATTTTTTATAGAAAAAGTTACAATATTAAAGTTTTCTGTAGAAAAAGTTACGATATTGAAATTTCTATACAGAAAAATTACGATACTAAAATTTTTCTATAGAAAAATTAACGATATCAAAGTTTTTTATAGAAATTTTTTTAGAAATATTAACGATATTGTAATTTTCCTATAGAAAAATTTACGATATTGAAATTTTTTTATAGAAAAATGTACGATGTTGAAATTTTTCTATAGAAAAATTTACGATATTAAATGTTTTTTTTAGAAAAATTAAATTTATTTAAAATGTTCTTAAAAAAATAACGATGTTAAAATTTTTCTACAGAAAAATTTATGATATTGAAATTTTTCAATAGAAAAATTTACGATATTGAAATGTTTCCATAAAAAAATTAACGATATTGAAATTTTTTAAAAGAAAAATTAGAAAAATTTATGATATTAAAATTTTTTTATAGAAAGTTTTACGATATTGAAATTTTTCAATAGAAAAATTTGATAAATTTAAATTTATCAAAGAAAAATTAACGATATCATAGTTTTCAATACATCTGAAATTTTTCTATAAAAAAGTCAAGATTATGTTATAGAAAAAATTACTAAATGAAACTCTTATTCCCTTTACGAATCAGCGGATACATTTTTGTTTACTTTTGTATTACAGTGCAATTTTTTTATAATATGTTTTCAATGCAATTAACTTGCGATAACAAAATTCAGATGTTTTTTTATTCCAATATTCCCTAAAAAGTTATCTCTTGTTTGTGATATCTTAATATTGAATATAAATTTTTAAAATTATAGATGATTTTTTAAACGATTGAAATAAAAAACTCATGAGATTAGGTTTCTAGAAATTTATTCAAAATAAAACTTAAATTTTTCTGAGGAAAAAAAATTCCCCAGACAATTATAATCTCTTTGGTTTCAATATTTAAAAGTTTCAAACTTCCGGTTTTTATTTATTAAAAGATTATCTCTAATCCTTTCATTATTTATAATTTCTTTAAATAAAGATTATCAGATTTACGATTTAACTATAAATAGGTCTATTTTAACCATAAATATTAAATTTCTAACTAATTTAAGACGAAAAATAAATTTATTAAGCGAATCGGTCAATTTGATAATTGAAAAAAAGTACCCGATAACAACTGATTACTTTTAAAATTTGCACCGATATCAGTTCGAATATACCGTAACATACATATATTTCAAAATTCTGTATCTGTATTTTTTTAAAAGCTACGAAGTTTTTGTTAACCCAATCATACGTAATTTTGTTTTGAAAAAAAGAAACACTCGAATACAATTTATTTTTAATTAACAAAATACTAGGAAATCAAATCAAACTCTTTCAGATTAGAATTTCATAATTAATATAAAATTAGTTAGATTTAAATTGTTTTTTATTTAGTATTCATGATTTTATTAATTTTATAGCGCTACCGGAAATTGTTCGATAACGGTTTGGTCATTCGGTTAAAATTATTAAAGGGGAAGAACTTTCAATTCAATATAATAAATTATTATGTTTCAAAATCGTAAATTCTTCTATTGAACAATTTCAATCTCGTAAATTTTTTTATTAAACAATTTCAATATCGTAAATTTTTCTATAGAAAAATTTTAATATCGTAAATTTTTCTATAGAAAAATTTCAATATCGTAAATTTTTCTATAGATCAATTTCAATATCGTAAATTTTTCAATAGAAAAATTTCAATATCTTAAATTTTTCCATAGAAAAATTTCAATATCGTACATTTTTTTTATAGAAAAATTTCAATATCATACATTTTTCTCCTGAAAAATTTTAATATCGTAAATTTTTCTATAGAAAAATTTCAATATCGTAAATTTTTCTAAAATTTTTCTATAGAAAAATTTCAATATCGTAAATTTTTCTATAGAAAAATTTCAATATCGTAAATTTTTCTAAAATTTTTCTATAGAAAAATTTCAATATCGTAAATTTTTCTATAGAAAAATTTCAATATCGTAAATTTTTCTATAGAAAAATTTCAATATCGTAAATTTTTATATAGAAAAATTTCAATATCGTAAATTTTTATATAGATCAATTTCAATATCGTAAATTTTTCAATAGAAAAATTTCAATATCTTAAATTTTTCCATAGAAAAATTTCAATATCGTACATTTTTTTTTATAGAAAAATTTCAATATCACAAATTTTTTTCCTGAAAAATTTTAATATCGTAAATTTTTCTATAGAAAAATTTTAATATCGTAAATTTTTCTATAGAAAAATTTCAATATCGTAAATTTTTCTATAGAAAAATTTCAATATCGTAAATTTTTCTATAGAAAAATTTCAATATCGTAAATTTTTCTATAGAAAAATTTCAATATCGTAAATTTGTCTGTAGAAAAATTTGAATATCGTAAATTTGTCTATAGAAAAATTTGAATATCGTAAATTTTTCAATAGAAAAGTTTCAATATCGTAAATTTTTCCATAGAAAAATTTCAATATCGTAAATTTTTCTATAGAAAAATTTCAATAACGTAAATTTTTGTGAAGAAAAATTTTAATATCGTAAATTTTTCTATAAAAAAAATTTCAATATCGTAAACTTTTATATAGAAAATTTCAATATCGTACATGTTTTTTTTTGAATTTCAATACCCTATATTTTTTCTACAGAAAAATTTCAATATCGTAAATTTTTCTATGGAAAAATTTCAATATCGTAAATTTTTCTATGGAAAAATTTCAATATCGTAAATTTTTCTATGGAAAAATTTCAATATCGTAAATTTTTCTATAAAAAAATTTCAATATGGTAATGTTTTCTATAGAAAAATTTCAATATGGTAATGTTTTCTATAGAAAAATTTCAATATCGTAAATTTTTCTATAGAAAAATTTCAATATCGTAAATTTTTCTATAGAAAAATTTCAATATCGTAAATTTTTCTATAGAAAAATTTCAATATCGTAAATTTTTCTATAGAAAAATTTCAATATCGTAAATTTTTCTATAGAAAAATTTCAATATCGTAAATTTTTCTATAGAAAAATTTCAATATCGTAAATTTTTCTATAGAAAAATTTCAATATCGTAAATTTTTCTATAGAAAAATTTCAATATCGTAAATTTTTCTATAGAAAAATTTCAATATCGTAAATTTTTCTATAGAAAAATTTCAATACCGTAAATTTTTCTATAGAAAAATTTCAATATCGTCAATTTTTCTATAGAAAAATTTCAATATCGTAAATTTTTCTATAGAAAAATTTCAATATCGTAGATTTTTCTACCGAAAAATTTCAATATCGTAATTTATTCTATAGAAAAATTTCAATATCGTAAATTTTTCTATAGAAAAATTTCAATATCGTAAATTTTTCTATAGAAAAATTTCAATATCGTTAATTTTTCTATAGAAAAATTTCAATATCGTAAATTTTTCTATAGAAAAATTTCAATATCGTAAATTTTTCTATAGAAAATATCGTAAAATTTTCTACAGAAAATTATTAAAATTTTCCAAAGAAAATTTTCAAAATTGTAAAATGGTGAAATTTTCTAAAAAAATATTCAGTATCGTATAATTTTCTTCAGAAAATTTGCAATATCGTAAAAATTTTGTTAGAAAATTTAAAGTCTTAAAATACTAAATTCTGCCATAGAAATTTCATCAATATCGTAAAATTTTATGCAAAACATTTCCTGTATCGTAAAATTTTAGATGTATATCTCGCAGTTTTATAACAATTTCTCAAATTTTATTAGAGATCATTTTCACAATTTTATTCACTTCCTAAAAAACTTTAAAATTATGCAATCCAATTGCTGCCGATGAAATTGGAGAATTTCCCCTTAAACATCTGCTTAACTGATCCATAGCCTCATCGGTCCTTTCATTAAACTTCATTTGAGCCCTAGAAATACAACTCTGCTGCTGACGATCAATGCGTCGATATTCACTTGTTAAATCGGACATATAGACAGCAGCATCAGATGAAAGTTTATAAAGTTCTGGAGCGTTGGAAGAGCCCTAAAAACATTAAAAGCTTATAACAGAATTATTACAATTGTTGGATCCAACTAACCTCTTTCACATAACATTCAAATGATGGACATATTGATGTTATTTCTTCACACGATCTCACTTTGTTGCATGTATTTGTGGCTCTTTCTTTTAAATTCTGTTGGTGCACTAAAGAGTCATCTTCGGCTTTCTCATAGGCCTTTTTGGCCACCTCCATGCAACTTTCACAATCGTTTTCAAATCTATCCGATATGCCTTGCATTTTGCTCATATAGAGATCGAAACATTTGTTGGAGCGTGTTTGTGTATTTTGGAATGGAGTAAGTAAATCGGTTTTACGATTGACAAGATCATAATTGTCTTTATCTTGTAAACCGGTTATTTTGCAAGATTTTAGGCAAAGAATTATTAGGGCGATGAGTAAAATTTTTAAATACATTTTGAAATGATTGATCATCTCACAAGACCTTCGAGCTTTAATTCTATTATTGCACTAAAAATTCATAGAATATAGAAAATTAATTGGCTAGTTCCATAAAGTACACCTTGTTAAACCCATAAATCCCTTGATCTGATAAAATCGCAATAACACTAGGCAGCAAAAGTTTTTAATTTCTTGTTAAAACTAACAATGTTAAACTTTTTTGATGTCTGTTGTACTTTTTTATCGAATACAAATATAATAAATTTAAATAATATTATTTAATCGGCAAAGTTAAAGTTCTTAATTACTTTATGGTAAGAATATCCGCTGTTTTCAAAAGTCAAGTGCTAAATACTAGGGTGGATCTAGTGTAAATAGTTCGTATGTTTTACATATATATTTCCATGCCATAAACATAATTATTGAAATATTTATATTGATATCAAAAACGTCCCAGAAAACATGTAGGTCTGATAAAGTTCAGTTTTAGTTAAGTTCTCGGTTCAGTTTTAAATTTAGTTTAAGGTGCACTGGCCGGAGGACAGCAATTCTATAGAAAACACTTCGCCTTAAAGAGTTTTCTATAGAAAGCACTTCGCCTTGAAGAGTTTTATATAAAAAACACTTCGCCTTGAAGAGTTTTCTATAGAAAACACTTCGCCTTGAAGAATTTTCTATAGAAAACACTTCGCCGCTGAGAGTTTTCTAAAGAAAACACTTCGCCTAAAAGAGTTTCCTATAAAAAACACATCGACTGGAAGACTTTTCTATAGAAAACACTTCACCTTTCTATAGAAAACACTTCACCTTTCCTATAGAAAACATTTAGCCTTGAAGAATCTTATAAAGAAAACACTTCGCCTTGAAGAGTCTTATATAGAAAACACTTCGCCCTGAAGAGTTTTTTTATAGAAAACACTCCGGCTTGAAGAGTTTTCTACAGAAAACATTTCGCCTTAAAGAGTTTTCTATAGAAAACACTTTGCCGTTAAGAACACTTCCCCGTTAATAGTTTTCTATAGAAAACATTTCGCCTTGAAGAGTTTTCTGTAGAAAACACTTCGCCTTGAAGAGTTTTCTACAGAAAACATTTCGCTTTGAAAAGTTTTCAATAGAAAATACTTCGCCTTGAAGAGTTTTCTATTGAAAGCACTTCGCCTGGAAGAATTTTTTATAGAAAACACTTCGCCTTGAAGAGTTTTCTATAGAAAACATTTCGCCTTGAAGTTTTCTATAAAAAACACTTCGCCTTGAAGAGTTCTTTATAGAAAACACTTCGCCGTTAAGAGTTTTCTATTGAAAACACTTCGCCGTTAAGAGTTTTCTATTGAAAACACTTCGCCGTTAAGAGTTTTCTATAGAAAACACTTTGCCGTTAAGAGTTTTCTATAGAAAACACTTCGGCGTTAAGAGTTTTCTATAGAAAACACTTCGGCGTTAAGAGTTTTCTATAGAAAACACTTCGGCGTTAAGAGTTTTCTATAGAAAACACTTCGCCGTTAAGAATTTTCTATAGAAAACACTTCACCGTTAAGAGTTTTCTATAGAAAACACTTCGCCGTTAAGAGTTTTCTATAGAAAACACTTCGCCTTTTAGAGTTTTCTATAGAAAACACTTCGCCTTGAACAGTTTTCTATAGAAAACACTTCGCCTGGAAGAGTTTTCTATAGAAAACACTTCGCCTGGAAGAGTTTTCTATAGAAAACACTTCGCCTTGAAGAGTTTTCTATAGAAAACACTTCGCCTGGAAGAATTTTCTATAGAGAACACTTCGCCTGGAAGAGTTTTCTATAGAAAACACTTCGCCTTGAAGAGTTTTCTATAGAAAACATTTCGCCTTGAAGTTTTCTATAAAAAACACTTCGCCTTGAAGAGTTCTTTATAGAAAACACTTCGCCGTTAAGAGTTTTCTATTGAAAACACTTCGCCGTTAAGAGTTTTCTATAGAAAACACTTTGCCGTTAAGAGTTTTCTATAGAAAACACTTCGCCGTTAAGAGTTTTCTATAGAAAACACTTCGGCGTTAAGAGTTTTCTTTAAAAAAAAAACACTTCGCCGTTAAGAGTTTTCTATAGAAAACACTTCGCCGTTAAGAGTTTTCTATATAAAACACTTCGCCGTTAAGAGTTTTCTATATAAAACACTTCGGCGTTAAGAGTTTTCTATAGAAAACACTTCGCCGTTAAGAGTTTTCTATAAAAAACACTTTGCCGTTAAGAGTTTTCTATAGAAAACACTTCGCCGTTAAGAGTTTTCTATATAAAAACTTCGCCGTTAAGAGTTTTCTATAGAAAACACTTCGGCGTTAAGAGTTTTCTATAGAAAACACTTCGCCGTTAAGAGTTTTCTATAGAAAACACTTCGCCTTTTAGAGTTTTCTATAGAAAACACTTCGCCTTGAAGAGTTTTCTATAGAAAACACTTCGCCTGGAAGAGTTTTCTATAGAAAACACTTCGCCTTGAAGAGTTTTCTATAGAAAACACTTCGCCTGGAAGAATTTTCTATAGAGAACACTTCGCCTGGAAGAGTTTTCTATAGAAAACACTTCGCCTTGAAGAGTTTTCTATAGAAAACACTTCGCCTTGAAGAATTTTCTATAGAGAACACTTCGCCTGGAAGAGTTTTTTATAGAAAACACTTCGAATGGAATAATTTTCTATAAAAACATTTATATATAAAAAAAACATGTCTATCTATCACTTCGTCTTCATTTGATATCAAATAATATCCCTACATGTTTCTTGGGTTAACGTCAAAATATGTTAATGCAGTCCCGAAAATTATTATAATAAATTGCATATAAATTATGTTTTGTCACATTATCAAAACAGTTTTATCAGTGCGAATATTTAAACAAATATTTTTTATTATAACGATAAATTTTTAGAAATTCGTTGATATGTTTAAAGCAGAAAAAATTATTATGTGACGTTTTTTGCTCCAATATTTAAATATTTTATTATGCACTATAATTTGATAATAAATAAAGACAATACCGCATCTGATAACTTTTTATAGCATAAGAATTTCCATCGATATTGAAAAGACTTTCTGCTATATGCCATATGAAAGTAGTCAAAATATTTGAAATAAAATGGTATGACTGATTCGAGTAGTATGCTACGGACGACTAAACGGCAGCAACATCCTTGCCACATCGGCTAACCCATTGTTTCACTGCCACAGCAGCGTCACAGTATAAATATGTAGACTGAAATTTTTGCACTAAACTTGCGATTGTTCGTCTACTTATATCCCTGACTACATTGACTACTGCTAATCACTCTCCTCTATAAAAAATCCTTTATTGTAACTATCTCTGGAGATCCCTCATCTCCTGATGACGGATGTTTGGAGGTATACACGGACGGATCTAAGTCAAAGACGGGCATGGGGCGGGCTTCTTCATCCCGCTATTAGGGAAGACAATTTTTTAAGTCTGATCTATGTAGTATTCTTCATGCCGAGATATCGGCCATTTACAAAGCATTAATTATATAAGATACCACAGAATATACGACAGGGATATTAATTTCTGTATCGACAGTCGGACTGCCATAAAAATTATATCTAATGTCTAAATGACATCTGTTCTTACTCGCGAATGCCGGGCTTCTCTTAACGAGATGGCGAGACATTGTAATATTGAACTTTTCTGGAAACTGTTTGGATAGCGGTAATTCAAGGACTTACCGCTATCCACCTGCAAATCAGTAATTCTTCTTCTGTTATCCTTGACTCCCAGTAGAGCATAGGGCCTCAACCATACTTTTATATCGAACTCTATTGCGAGATGTTATGCATTTACTACTTGCAAATCTGCATCAATTGACCTTCTCCTCGTACAACAACACGACGGCCGCTTGCATGTGGATTCCAACGAAGCGATTTTTGAGCAATATTGGTATTTGGTCTTCGAAGTGTGTGGTCTGTCCACTGTCATTTGTGTTAATCAAATGTCCACCTTGTTTGTGAGCATTTGATTTAAATTTTCACATATTGCAAGTGGAAGGAAAAACTTCTGCAAAAAGTAGATTCCACATACGTGCGGTACGGCTAAATAACGAATTTTCTCTGTAATGTGTTGTTCGGTCTACTGGCAAATTGACTACGAAAGGATTAGCTCTAACAGATAAACATGTGTTGGGTATGAAAATTCGAGTTTCAGGAACGAGTTCCCTGATTTTGTTAGAGCGCATACCAAAGTAGTAACGATAGAACGGTGAGACACAACCCACACTGCGACGGTGTTTAAATTGATCAATAGAGTTGGATACCCTACTGTCGCCAATAAGCCTGACTCCATCGGCAACACTAAGGCCATCCAGATCATGGCGCTTGTCACTACGGACTCAGATTCGCAAATTGGGATCTCAACTCCTGGTCAGGAAAAATCAGGATAACCACTGAGATCTGTGGTTACAGTGTTAAAGGAGAGTCTGGCTGATTTGACACCCTTTATCTCCAAAGAGGCAGTTAGTTGGCTTATCAGCCGTTAGGCACCCTACGCTGTTCAACTCAAAAGGGGGGAAGCCGGGAGCTTCACATCGCAAAAACGGATTCCTGGTAATTGCAAAATCGAAGGCAACGAAACTACCGATGAAGCCGCAATACATGGCTCGAGCCAAAAACTAAGACACTTGTACCTTCGCCCTCTCCTGTACTCGGTATAAAAGCTACAAAACAGACTTTGAAGCATCGGTTATTAGGTTAATAACTGTCGATGAATGGTCTACTTCATCTTTAGGGTAAAACTCAAGCTGAAATCTCAGCTATTTATAGGGCGAGCAAGTGGCTCACGTACCACCGAATATATTAAAACTATATTCGTTTCTGTACGGATAGTCTAGCCGCCATTCATATTTAATCATCGGTGTACACGACATTCGTTCTTACCCGTGAATGCCGGGCATCCCTAAATTAGACGGCACGACATTGTAACATTGAACTTTTCTGGATACGCAGACACAGTAATGTACCAGGTAACATCATTGCGGACAATCTAGAAAGAGGTGCTGCTCTCCTCGGTCAGGAGAGGATTGACCAATACATAGGTATACCGCTATCAGCCTTCGAACTGCTCATCAAGCAGTTTCTCTTTAGGTCCACAGAAACGACATGTTCTGTCTCTAGACTTACATGGCCAATTTACGACAGTAAGTGTTCTGCAATCTTGGTCATCTTTCCGCGACATATACTTCGCACCATTATTTCAGTACTCACAGGACACTGTATAATAGGTTTACATGCTAGAAGACTTAATCTTCCAAGCAGAAGTTGTCACAACGTTGAGGATGAAAAAACCGTCACTCATCTCCTCTGTTACTGCTGATATTAGGACTCTCCATCTGGGATCCCCGTTTTTGCACGATCTTTTAGAGATCTCGAACATTAACTTTAAGTGGAAAGGGTATATTGGGTTTGTGCTGATGTTTGTAACGCATAGAAATATTGGTCTGAGACCCACCTTTTAGTATACTAATCGACTTAGCTTGTTATCATTCCACAGGTCGTAACTTTAAAGATGATTTGATGAAATTTGATACAGGTCATATTTTTGTCCCAGGACGATCCCTATTATTTTTGGGTGAAATCGGATTACTATATTGGGTACCTCCCATAGGGATGCCTTCTCGGAATAGAGTTTTTGTTCCTTTACAGCCACAAATTTAGTTGTATTTTAATAATATTCTGCACAAATATTGCCTATCATAACCTTAATTAGTGTTCCTAATTTTGTAGAAATCGGCCCATATTTGACCATACCTCCTATATCAGACACATTCTCAAAAGACGTTTATATACACATAAAAGCACAAAAACGTTAATAACTCTAAAGATAAATGCATTTGATTACTTAAACTTTGTACAGATAAATATTTAATAAATATAACCAAAATTTGGTAACAATCGGTCCACAATTGACCCTAGCTCCCATATCACCCCCTTAGCCGGAAATGATATGTCTCGAAATTTTGAAAAAATAGCACATAGTATATGTATGTATGTCTCTAAGACTTAAGGAAAACTTGTTTAATTGTTGGTCCATATTTGACCTTAATAGTGAAGGGTATGATATAGTCGGGCTTGATATGATATAGTCGAGTTCGACTATAGTTTTTCTTACTTGTTTATTGTTCCATCCGACTAGCCTCGAAAGAAAAGTAGACTAGAATTTTACTTTTCTTTCTCCCTTGCAGGGAACACAAAGGGACCTCATTATGGACCCAAGTGACGCGGACTTTATGGTCAGCCTACTGCTCAACCTAACGTAAACCCTCGTATTTAGTTATTCAAACACGGCGACAAAAAGTCTCTATAAATTTTTAACGCTTTTTTTTATACCAAACAAAGATATGGCAACACATTTTTTCCATCAGCTGATTGATTTGTAAACGTCATCGTTTCTGTCAACAAACTTCCATTATGAAACGTCAAAATTTTGTGTGAGAAAAAAATACTTCTTTTAAGTTTTTGTGCAAAAATTCCATTAATACTTTTAATCTTTGTTAATAATTTAAAAGTAAGAACGAAAAAAATCAGAATATGCAAAATATTCAAAGGAAATCTATAAAATAAATAAAAGCAAAAGGAAGTAAACAAAAACAACACTCAACTGGCAAAGGGAAAAAATAGAAGTGTTCATTGATTAAAGTGCAACAACAAAAGCAAAAAAAAGTTATTGGTGTGTAAATTTTTTCCATCACACTTTGACCAGCCAACAAACTAACCAATAAAATATTAATATTTGTCATTATTATTAGTTAAGAATATCAAGAAAAGTGTAAGTTTTTACCAAAGAAAGTCAGATATTTAACAAACTTAAACATTTTAATCTGTTTTGCGTTTTTGTCCCATAGGAAGATAAGACCTCACCATGGATGAACTACAAACTTGGAATATTTACGATGACATGAATTTGTAAGTACATTGATGTAAATTTTGCAATGCAAAAAAAACAAAAAAAATTGATTTCAAGTGGAAATTAAAGGTCAACTGCTGTGATTTGTATTGTAAACAAAAATTGTACTGAATTTTTTCTTTTGAAAGTACTTGACCCAAAATAGACTCTTAACAATAGAATTTCCAATAGCCCTTTAAAACTATGGCTATTTTTAATTGTCTATTTATACCCAACGTCTCCATAAGGGAAAAGGGAAATATAAATTTGTTGTGTTATATAAAACACCTAGAATATTTGTCTGAGACCCATAATTTAGTATACCAGTAGACTTAGAATTACTTCCTGAATCGAATTAACAATAGAACCAGAAGCTTTTAATGACCGACTAGCAGCAAGAATTCTAGTTGTTGGTGTTGTTGTAACAACTCTAACATTTACAATTTTATAATTTTGTTTTTATGGGGGATCTGTTTGGAGATCAAGGCCAAGAAATTTTGCTACTTCTACTGGATGAGTCCACAAATCCTCAGGACTAAGTAAAGTAGGATTGGCGGTACAGTTGAAAATGTGGGGGTATCATGAGGACCCTGACCACATACTGGGCATATGTTGGGGACGGCACGGTCAATAATAATACAACGTTCATGCGATAACCTGAAATCGCGGAGTTGGTGGCGTCTTTATGAATGTTGTTTAATGCTGCCATGTATGAGGTATGATCTAAAGGATCAAGTACATATCTTCGTATGTTATCCTCATACACGCGAAGATCTGTCCTGACATCCCTCGGGGAAGATGCCAACTGTGTGATGCTAAAGTTTGGATGATTTCTCCGATGACATCCCAAAAGGAGCTGCTGAGATATCATAATGTTGTGTTCCTTTACTGGAGGGATCTTTGTTTCCTCGTAAGGATGATGTGGTGAGGTAATTTGTAGGCAGCCTGTTATAGTTCTTAGGGCTGCATTTTGGCAGCATTAAATATTTCTCCACTGAGTATCACTTAGCGACGCTGACCATACTAGCCACATTGGTGTAAGGTATCATATGGTCGGTTATTAAATATTTTTTTTATCATTTATTTTCGTCAAGGGTTAAACTTAATCTCTGTTTTTGTATATTCTTTCTAGGTACATTACTCCAACCCATATTATGGTGGAAGTCAATGCAATGGACAAAGTATTAGTAATCGATCGTGCTTCAAGTGCGGTTAAAGTGCAATGTAAGTTAATTTATTATTGTTATTTTTTTCATAAAAAAATTCTATAAAAAATGTTTTCATAAAAAATTGTTTTCATAAATTTTCTATAGGAATTTTTTCATCAAAAATTTATTATAGGAATTTTTTCATCAAAAATTTTCTATGGGAATTTTTTCATAAAAAATTTTCTATTGAAATTTTTTCATCAAAAATTTTCTATAGAATTTTTTTCATCAAAAATTTTCTATAGAATTTTTTTCATCAAAAATTTTCTATAGAAATTTTTTCATCAAAAAATTTTCTAAAGAATTTTTTTCATCAAAAAATTTTCTAAAGAAATTTTTTCATCAAAAAATTTTCTAAAGAAATTTTTTCATCAAAAAATTTTCTAAAGAAATTTTTTCATCAAAATTTTTCTATAGTAACTTTTTCATCAAAAATTTTCTATAGAAATTTCTTCATCAAAAATTTTCTATAGAATTTTCTTCATCAAAAATTTTCTATAGAAATTTTTTCATCAAAAATTTTCTATAGAAATTTTTTCATCAAAAATTTTCTATATAAATTTTTTCATCAATAATTTTCTATAGAAATTTTTTCATCAAAAATTTTCTTTTTTTTTCTAAAAATGTTTCTATATATTTTATAAAAAATTTTCTATAGAAATTTTTTTATAAAAAATTTTCTCCAAAAAGAAGAGTATTTAATGTAACAGACCAATTTATTGATAAATAGCCAAAAAATGTTTGCGGAGAAACCAAAGTCCTCGACGCTTTTCTATACAATTTTTTTTTTATAAAAAATTTTATATAGAAATATTTTTATCAAAAATTTTCTGTAGAAATTTTTTATTAAAAAATTTCTATAGAAATTTTTTCATCAAACATTTTCTATAGGAATTTTTTTATAAAAAATTGCTTATAAAAATTTGTTCTAATAAAATTTTTTCTCAAAAACTTTTATATTAAAAAACTGTCCGCTTTTTTTTTACAGTAACCAAAAAAGAATTGAACAACCTTTCCCCCAATCGTCGTGTCTGCGGCATTCTGGGCACAATACGTTTATTGGCCGGTGATTATCTGATTGTAGCCACACATCGTCTTTACGTTGGTATGATTAATGGAGCTGTTATATGGCGTTTGGCTGGTTACGATATAATTCCTTACATTCCAACAACATCGCATTTGACATCGAAACAAGGAGAACATAGGGTAACAGACAACATTTTTTTCTTTAATTTTTAAGAGTGCCTATCGGAATTTTCTGACACTAGATCTTGAAGCTCTGTTCTGAAAATTTGAGCTAAATCGAACAACGTTTTCTAGAAAGCCCAAACTTGATTTTTTCCCATATAAAGGAGCTCTAAAACGTTGGACCCAACCGATTCCAGAAAACTTTCAATTTGGCTTAAATTTTCAGAACTGAACTTTTAGACCAAGTGCCCACAATAGCACTACTCAACTTTTAAACAAAATTTTTAATTTTTTTTTAATCTTCATAACAGATTTCCACTCTAGAACATAATGAAAAATACTTGCAAATGTTACGAAAGACATTAGATACAAATTATTTTTATTTCTCTTACGACGAACGTTACGATATAACTCATACACTTCAACGTAAATACAATATGTCTCCCGAAAAGAATGCGTTAAGTGTTATCGAACGGGCCGATAGTCGTTTTGTATGGAATGGGGCATTACTAAATAATTTCGGGTGCAACGAAATGCAGCAGTTTCAATTGCCTCTGATATTAGGATGTGAGTAGGAAGCATTTCAAACATTTGTTATTTAAACTTTTATAAAACAAATGTTTTTTTTTTTAGTTGTTTCTATTAATCAAGTCCAAATAAATGGTCAAACCTTCGCCTGGTCCATTGTCTCAAGACGTTCTGTTCACAAGGCTGGCACACGTTTCTATAGCCGTGGTGTCAACGATGATGGTCATGTGGCTAATTTTGTGGAAACAGAACAAATTGTGGAGTTTAATGGAGAACATATTTCGTTTGTTCAAGTAAGTTGAAGAGAAATTAAATGTTTGCTTTGTTATAAAATTGAAATTTTACTAAAGACCCGCGGTAGCATGCCATTCTATTGGCGACAATTACCCAATCTGCGCTATAAACCCAGACCTCATATTATACCAGGACGTGATCATATGACAGCCTTTAGTCGGCATTTCGATGAACAAATTTCCAAATATGGTCGCCAGGTTTTGATTAATTTGGTAAGTTTTCTTGAGAATCTAAAGCTTAGGCCAAAGACTCTATAATATAAAGATATTGCACTTCCATACTTTGATTGGTCATATGAACTTTTCGATAAGTCTTATAAAAATATAGTATACCGCTTCTCTAATTCGAAAACAACTTATGGAGACGATTATCCAATGTGAGAAAGCTAAGGCACACACACGTGCTTATGAAATGTGAATTTGTTTGTGTGTTTATGTGTTTCTCATTGTTTTTTATCCACTTTAATTTCACTTTTGACAGAAAGCAAATGTATGGATTACAATATCTTTATATTATAGAGTCTTTGGTTAGACAACAATTTTATAACTTTATTCCTTCCCTCACCCAAGGTCGATCAAAAGGGTGCCGAAGGAGCTTTGGAAACTTCCTATCGCACATTCACCCAACAACTCAACAATTCCAATGTACGCTATGAAGCTTTTGATTTTCATGCTGAATGCAAAAAAATGCGATGGGATCGTCTCAACATTCTAATCGATCGTTTGGCTCACGAACAAGAAGAATTCTCTGTGTTTCATATTCGTGATGGCTTTGATGTGACAAATATTAGATCCACTCAACATGGCGTTTTCCGTACCAACTGCATTGATTGTTTGGATCGTACCAACGTTGTACAAAGTATGTTGGCACGACGCTCTCTGAATGGTGTCCTCGAGAAATTGGGAATTCTACATATAGGCCAGAAGGTAGAATCGGCTTCACCGCAATTCGATTTATTGTTTAAAGGTGTTTGGGCCGATAATGCTGATATGATTTCGTTGCAATACTCGGGTACAGGAGCTTTGAAGACCGACTTTACCCGAACAGGAAAACGTACTAAAGCGGGTTTAGTACAGGATGGTGTGAATTCGATGACGAGATATTATTTAAATAATTTTGCGGATGGTTTTAGACAGGTTGGTAAAATATTTTTTTTAAACAAAATTTTATGAAAAAAGTTATTTTTGATAAAAAAAAATTGTTTAATTTTAATTTTTGGTGTAAAAATATTTTTACATAGTAATGACTTGATTGTGTATTGCAACTCAGCATCAATTGCCAAAATGGCATTACGTATGGCAACTGATAACCGAAACTCAGTTGCCTTGTTAATTCCACTATGCTCGGTTTTGACAACTTTTGTTTATCTAGTGGGTAAAGATAAATCGGGTACTTTGAATTCAAGGGTGCTAACCGTTTTTTATAAGTTAACTCTAGTTTTCGTGATATAGCGTTATAAAAAATGGAGAGGTTACGCTAAGAACTAAACAAAAAAACACAGAAATTCGGAAACAAAATTGTCTTTCAGAAACACTTATTATTATTGTTTTCCTGGAATTAGTAGTTGCTGTGACATTCAACTGAAAATAAACAGTTTTCGAGTTACGCGAATATTTATTGCGCAACCCCCTCCTTTTTTTAATAACGCTTTATCTCAAAACCTAAATAAAACGCTTATCACCGTTAAATTCAGCGTACTCGATTTATCTACCTATTGTCAAAGCAACTACGAATTCCCGGTTGATGAAATAACCTGTAACTGTCAACTAGAGTTGACTCTTGTTGCGATCTACAATAAAAATAATAATTGACAAGGCAACTGTTATCGGCAACCAGTTGTCATACGTAATGTTATTTTGGCTATCGGTAGCACAATCAAAGTTGAGTTGCAATACACAATCGCGCCATAAAGAGACTGTTTGCTTACAGTTGTTTTTAGTTGCCATTCACAATTTTCAATAACTTTTAACAACTGTCATGTATTGCCATATGCAATACAACTTTTTGTTAATGGTTGTGTTGCCAGTAGACGAATAAATAAAATTCGGTTGCACTATTGAGCCATAATTTTATATTTGTCAAATTTTTTAAAAAATTTTTCAAGGAAAAATTTTTTTTATATTTTACGTATATAAAAAAAAAGAAAAAGATTATACAAAATGTTCATACTGAAATTTTTTTGTATAGAAATATTTTCGTTATCTAAAATAATATTCACACTGATATTTTTTTTTTAACTTTCAGGATGGTATTGATTTATTTTTGGGTCGTTATACTGTAAATAACTCCTTGCCTTCACCTTTGGACATTAAGCACTCTTGGCGTTATAGTGCGGTAAGTTAAAGCCACTTGTCTCATCTTAAAATCTCAAAACCAATTAACATAATTATTCTCTCCTTTTTGCAGTTCCCCTCACTTTTGATCTTCTCTATAGCCATGCTCTTCTTGACCGCTATAGTACCTTCGAATTTCAATACAGAAAACCTCTTGTTTATGCTTTTCTGGGGTGCCTTGATTGGCGTCAGCATTACTGGTATCTTCCATTATGGCTTAGAGTTTGTAGATTGGCCGCGGCTTTTTCGGCCCATTAATTTTCAAATCTAACATTAGTGGAAATGCCGGTTATCATGATATTTTTCGTGTATAGTTAAAAAATTATTTCTTTTAGTCCACAAACACTCCCTAAACAAATAAAATCAAGCGTAAAATGTCCAAGCCTAAATTAAATATATTTAAACTGCGTTTGCATAAATAAATTGATAAACAAAAAAAAATAAAAGAGCATATAAATAAACACAAAAAAAGTTAGGAAGCTTAAAGATATTAAAAATAAAATTTTAAATTCTCAAACCGCTTTCGTAAATTTAAGTTTTCACTTTTAAATTTGAAAAGATAATATTAGAAGAGTTCCCGTACGATAACAAAACTACCCATACCAGTCCGAAGTTATCCAATTACGTTCCCGTACTCTGTTTTGGTTTGGGTCTTTACTAAATAGAGAGAGTAACTTTATTTTCCCTAAAACTACACAGACTTTTTCTTTGAGTAAGTTTGGGTAACAATATTTTAAAATATTTTTTTATTTACAAATTTTTGATAAACATATTTTTCGATAAAAATTATTTTGAATAGAAAATGTTTCTATAAAAATATTTTTCTGTGACAATTTTCGATAAAAATATTTTTCTATTGAAAATTTTTCAAAAAAAAAGTTTTCTATAGAAAAATTTTCGATAAAAATATTTTTCTATAGCAAAATTTTCGATAGAAATTTTTGATAAAAACAATTTCTTTAGAAAATTTTTTGATAAAAAAAAATTTTAATAAAAAAAATTTTGTATAGAAAAATTTTTGTTAAAAAAATTGTGTATAGAAAAAATTTGATTAAAAAAATTGTCTATAGCAAAAATTTTTAATAAAAAAATTTTTTATAGAAAAATTTTAAAAAAAAAAATTTTGTATAGAAAAATTTTTAATAAAAAAATTTTTTATAGAAAAATTTTTGATAAAAAATTTTGTATTGAAAAATGTTTGATAAAAATATTTCCTTTATAAAAATTTTTGATATAATTTCTTTAAAAAAATGTTTGATAAAAAAATTTTCTGTAGAAAAATTTTTGATACAAAAATTTTGTATAGAAAAATTTTTGATAAAAACATTTTCTTTAGAAAAATTTTTGATAAAAAAATTTTCTTTAGAAAAATGTTTGATAAAAAAAAATTTTTGATAAAAAAATTTTCTATAGAAAAATTTTTGATAAAAAACTTTCTATAAAAAATTTTTGATAAAAAAATTTTGTATAGAAAAATTTTTGATAAAAAAATTTTGTATAGAAAAATTTTTGATAAAAACATTTTCTTTAGAAAAATTTTCTATAGCAAAAATTTTTAATAAAAAAATTTTTTATAGAAAAATTTTTGATAAAAAATTTTGTATAGAAAAATTTGGATAAAAAATTTTGTATAGAAAAATTTTTGATAAAAAAATTTTCTATAGAAAAATTTTTATATGTAAAAAAATTTTCTATAAAAAAATTTTTGATAAAAAATGTTATATAGAAAAAATTTTGATAAAAAAAATTTCTATAAAAAATTTTTTGATAAAAAAATTTTCTATAGAAAAATTTTTGATAAACAAATTTTTTATAGAAAAATTTTTAATAAAAAAATTTCTATAAAAACATTTTTGATAAAGAATTTTCTATAGATAAATTTTTGATAAAAAAAAATTTCTAGTGTGAAAGTGAAAATTTCACTCAATCGTCAGCTGCTTGAGCTATACAAACTCCACATTAACTCACTTAAATGACCTATATTTACAATCTGTTAAGATCAAAGGCCGAGCATATTTTATAAACTCATGCGCTTCGATCTTGCGTAGGCCAAGCTTTAAAAGATTTTCCTCTATTTTGTCATGTTAGCTAACTACATTAATGGGTGTTGACGTTTTTACACGGGTGATACCAAGAGAAGGTCAGTGTCCACAGTTGAGATGAAGGATAACCAAGATAAGTCTGGGCTTACCAAATTAAGAACAATCAGAACCGTTGCTTGGTATCCAACATCCTCTACATTTTTAGAAACAAACTTCGAAAACGTAAACAAATTAAAATTTTCTATTGAAATTCCCCGTTAGTTTATAACAGGAGAATTAATTTACGGTGAAAAATTTTTTCACGGAGAATTGAACACACCTGGAATGTTTATAATTATAAGGCATCATGCTAATATTGGGAAAATTTGGAGGCCCATAAAAATAAAACGGTCACTAATTTGGTCAAACTGAATATAGGGTTTTACTACAATTTGATAGTAGAATAGGACCCATATAGTCACGACCTTGCAGTTTTCAAAAGATGTTCATTTGTTGTGAACTGTAATTCGTCTGATTGTTTTATAACAGTTATAATGAATTATTTATTTCATTATGGTATTATTTATATGTACAAGATTTGTTGATATTTGAAAAACCAAATCACCTGTACATACAAAGTATGTAGATAAACTGTTTTCAACTACATATTTTCAAAATGTTTCCTAAAATTGTTTAGAATATTTGTGTGTTTATGTACATATTTGTTCTTTTATGTAATCCAAACCAAATATTTAGTTAGCATTAAAACATATGTAATTTAATTTTATTAAAATCCGCTGTGATAGTATAAAAACCAGAGCAATATGATAAAATCAGCAGTTGCGAATCCAGCGGATTGGCCATATCAAGTATTTCTATAGTTAAAATGAAATTCTTATATTCTTTAGTTGTTGTTTGCTTTCCGGCATAAGCCAGATGTTTAAGCATTCTAGATCCGTTAGGAGGTATAAACAATATACTAGAGGGTTTGGTAACAAACCCAGCAGATTTATTCGATTTGCCCGCCGATGTTTTATTGGCTATGCCCGAGAAGGCTGTACTCCAAGGCATGAATTACTATTGTAAGTATAGAGAATACTACTAGAAAGATACTATATCAACTTCTTTTTAAGTCGGATCTTCTGAACATTTATTTAATAAAAACAAAATTCTCTTTAAGGTGGCGCATTAAGAGACGTTGGAATTCCTCCTCTCTTTACATTCCCCATTGGATGAGATGTCCTTACGTTTACATAACGGTTGCAATCAGACAAGATTTAATCTAGACAAAGTTGGAGATATTTTAGTAAGCCCAATTTCGATGTTACCAAACCCACTGTCATATTTGTTACTGGCTGGATTTCAAGTTCGGAACAGGATTATGTATGGGACATGGCCAATGCTTATCGCTGTAGAGGAGGTTATAACTTCTTGGTATATTAATGAAACCACCTAACATTAACAAGAAATTTATTAATATTGTACAATTTTGAATTCTAGGCCTACAATACCGTCAACACCCTTCACACATTGTACACTTGGTCCGCTTTTAACACCCTTGAAGTTAGTAAACGTTTTGATCAGGCCGATGAACTTCATGGCTTGCAACGTGGCGATGCTAAATTCGTCGATGTCCTACACACAAATCCTGGTATCTTTGGCATGTCAAATCCTATGGGTGATGTTTACTTTTATGCTCAAGGTTTATTAGACGCTAATAAGCCCGGTTGAGTTCTTCTTGGCTGCTCACATTTTAGAGCTTTCAAGTATTACACTGAATCAGCTTATCCCGGCAATGAACTTAATTTCATGGGTAAAAGTTATACTTCTTTGGAAAATATTGATAATGGTTTCTGCAATGGTCCCTCGTATCCTATGGGCTATCAAGTACCTTATAATTTGACGGGTAATTATTTCTTTAGAGTTAGTCCTAGTCCACCCTTCGGCCAGAATAACGGAGGTCGTCCAGCTATACCAACACAATGTGTGCAAAAGTGTTAGGGAACTAATAGATTGTAGAGAAAAAAATTAAAAACTTAAATATTTGGCATAATTTTTTTTTTGTTATTTTTTAATATTTTTAAGTATAAAAATAAAATAAATGTGATTTTTTTGTTAAAAGAATTCTTGTGAAGCAATCCACGAATCGATAAAATTGTTTACTTCTTCATAAGATTGTCGAAACAAGTCATAGGCCGAGGGAGAAATATATTTCAGAATATTTTAAAATTTCTCAGAACAAAATTATAACGTATAAATTATAAAGTAGTATAACACTTATATAAAACTTATAAAAATTTGTTATAATACATTAAAATTTTGTTCTGAGAAATATTTGAAAATTCTGAAATATATTGCTCTCTCGGACTATCACTTGTTTCGTTCAATTTAACACGGCCTGTCTGACCAACATTTCCAATCTCATGAAGAAGTAAAAACTTTTATCGATTCTTGGATTGCTTCAAAAGAAGACCAGTTTATTCAAAGCGGGACTTCTACGCTGCCCGAAAAATTAAAGAATGTAGTGGAGAGTGAGAGGCAATACTAAATTTATAGCCAGTTTATTACAATAAAGCCTAGAATTTTGGGGAAAAAACGGCGAAAGCAAAGTTGTACCCCTAATAAAATGAAATAATTACGAAGCAACGTCATAACTTTTCAAAAAATTATGAAATGGAATATGCCCGACTCGAACTCACAACCATAGAGTACCGCATAGAGTGCGATCATATGTTTTACTAAGCACAAAAAAAATAGAAAAAACAGCAAAAAAATGTATAGTGACATTTAGAGATTTATAGATGACGTCTTTTAAATGTACTTTTGACGTCTCTTAAATGTACTTGACAGTTTCGTCCACAGTCTAGTTGTGGTTTATGCTCACAACCTCCTACATAAAATCTTGGTTCAAACAAAAAATAATTACCTACTTTCAATTTCCAAAATATCTAAAAATTTAGAAATAAAGTTGAAAATTTAAATTTTTTTAGTAAATTCTATAGCAAAAAATCAAATTTATTTTATTTTTATACTTAACAATATGTTTGTTTCCGTACTCTAACGAAACTACCCAAACTTGTTCCCGTTCAAAATTTTCAATAAAAAATTGTTGGTTTTTGGGTAATTTCTGAGAACTTTGGACTGTTTTGGGTTGTTTCTTTAGAGTACGGGAACAAACATAACCCGTACTCTAACGAAACAACCAAAACTTACTCAAACGTGTTCCCGTACAAAATTTTCAATACAAATTGTTGTTTTTTGATTAATTTCTGACAACTTCGGACTGTTTTGGGTAGGTTCGTTAGAGTACGTGAACAAACATAATATTAAAAAATTACAAGAAAATTATACCTAATATTAAAATTTTAAAATTTTTTTTATACAATCAATTAGTTCAATAACACTTTTGCACACATTGTATTGGTATAGCTGGACGACCTCCGTTATTCTGGCCGAAGGGTGGACTTGGATTAACTCTAAAGAAATAATTACCCGTCAAATTATGAGGTACTTGATAGCCCATAGGATACGAGAGACCATTGCAGAAACCATTATCAATATTTTCCAAAGAAGTACAACTTTTACCCATGAAATTATGTTCATTGTCGGGATAAGCTGATTCAGTGTAATATTTGAAAGCTCTAAAATGTGAGCAGCCAAGATAATAACAGCCGGGCTTATTAGCGTCTAAACCTTGAGCATACATGTCAACATCACCCATAGGATTTGACATGCCGAAGATACCAGGATTTGTGTGTAGGATATCGACGAATTTAGCATCGCCACGTTGCAAGCCATAAAGTTCATCGGCCTGATCGAAACAGGGGAAGGCGGGATCTAAACCGGTAATACGGGAAAGGATCGAACCAGTCTCATGCGCAAAGAAACGTCCAGCATAGCCAACGATGTGGGCACCCAAACTGTGACCAATTAAATGGATATTTTTAGCAGGAACTTTTTTATTTAGAGTAACAAGAGCAGTGGCTAAACGTTTACCAACTTCAAGGGTATTAAAAGCGGACCAGGTGTACAAAGTGTGAAGGGTGTTGACGGTATTGTAGGCCTAGAATTCAAAATTGTACAATTTTAATATTTTTTTTTTGCAAGTTTTAGGTGGTTTGATTACATACCAAGAAGTTATAACCTCTTCTACAGCGATAAGCATTGGCCATGTCCCATACATAATCCTGTTCCGAACTTGAAATCCAGCCAGTTACAAATATGACAGTAGGTTTGGTAACATCGAAATCGGGACTAACTAAAATATCTTCGACTTTGTCTAGATTAAATCTTGTCTCTTTGCAACCGTTATATAAACGTAAGGACATTTCATTCATAGAGGGTGTAAAGAGAGGAGGAATTCCAAGGTCCCTTAATGCGCTACCTTTAAGAGAATTTTTTCATTAAATAAATAAACATTTAAAGGATCTGTCTTAAAAAAGACTTGATCTATCTAGTAGATTCCCCTTACTTACAATAGAAATTCATGCCTTGGATTACAGCCTTCTCTGGCAAAGCGATTAAAACATTGGCGGGCAACTGGAATAAGCCTGCTGGGTTTGTTACCAAACCATCAAGTACATTGTTATTATCTTCTGTCGGATTTGGGACGCTTAAACTTCTGGCTTGTGCCAGAAAGCAAACAAGTACTATAGAATATAAGAATTTCATTTTACTAAAGAAATATTAATATTGATTTGGCCAATCCGTTAGATTCGCAACTGTTGATTCTATCTCATTGCTTCGGTTTTTATACTTTCAAAGCGAATTTTGGAAATGCATACTTATTTTTTGGTAAAATTAAATTACATAATATTTAGTTAGAATTAAAACATATTATGTTTTAATTCTAACTAAATATTTGGTTTGGATTATATCAAAAAACAAGTATGTACATAAACACAAAAACATTTTAAAAATTTTTTTGGCAAATTTTAAAAACATTTGAAAACAGTTTATCTACCTTTGTTGTATGTACAAGTGATTTTGTTTGAAACCAAAATTAATTCGAACTCGGGTTACTCTTTCGAGTAGATTTTCTTTCTAAACGTATAACAGGCTATAAATAAATAATACAGTACCTGGTAGACCGAGCCTTGCTCGGAGCTTTATGATAAGCATTTTGAGGAAAATTTTAAAGTTTTTATATATTTTATATTATAAAGTGCTAAAATAAATTTAGAGGAAAGACATTGTAGAAATATTCAGTTAATTTTGAATTATTTGATTTATTTTGTCCGACCAACACATAGTTTGCGTAGTTTACAGTTTAACTCATTTTGAATAATTTTGGAAATTATTCATATCAACAGAAACCTCTGTCGACTCATGCGCAACAACTTTGCTAAAGATTATAGTCTGATCAAATGCACAGTTTACGATTTAATTCATTTTCAGTAGTTTGCAGTGGCGCCACCTGAAGTTGTTCATACCATATAAGAAATCTTTGCCTGCTTATTCGTAACAACTTTGCTTATGATTATAACATGATCAAATGCACAGTTTACGATTTTATTCATTTTGAGTAATTTTCTGTGGCGCCACCTGTAGGTTAGGTTAGGTTAGGTTAGGCAGGCAGCCGATGTAGGTCAGCGTCACTTGGGTCCAAAAGACGGTCCCGTTGTGTTACCTGCAAGGGATAGACTGGAAGAAAAGAACAAAGGCAATTACTCCAGGCTATCAGTGAGAGGCTGATCAAGCCATCCTGAAGCCCTGATAAATGAGTCTATTTTACGAATGTCAATACTCGCTAGATCCGATAAATCATGCAGAAAAGGTGCCCCCAAATTGAGAGCCCTAGGGGTCGAGAGGGCGGGGCAGTGACAGAGAAGATGTGTCACTGTCTCTTCCTCTTCTATGTTGTGACAGCTGCGGCAGTAGTCGTAAAATTGAAGATTAAGTCTTCTGGCATGAAGCCCAAAAACGCAGTGCCCTGTTAGGGTCGAGATAAGATTGCGAAGTCTATGACGGGGTAGAGTTACCAAGATATTTGAACGTTTAGTGTTGTAGGTGGGCCATGTTTGCCTAGATATGGAGCAGTTCGTTACCGAAGACCACTCATTTTGCGCTGACGCATAAAGTGATTGCCTTATAATTGATTTGCAGGCGGATAGCGGTAAGCCCGTAAATTGGTCGATGCTATCCTGACTCAGGAGAGCACCGGATTTAGCAAGTTTGTCCGCGGTGGAGTTACCAGGTATGTTGTTGTGCCCGGGTACCCATAAGAGTTCGATTTTGCAATGTCTCGCCATCTCGTTAAGAGATGTCCGGCATTCGCTGGTAAGAACAGATGTCGTATGGACATTAGATAGGGATTTTATTGCAGCCTGACTGTCGATACAAAAGCGAATATCCCTGTCGTATACTCTGTGGTATCTCAACCATTTGACTGCTTTGTGGATAGCCGATATCTCGGATTGTAGGACACTGCATTGATCAGGGAGCCTAAAGCAGATTTCCTTCCCAAGCAATGGGATGAAGAAGCCCCCCCCCAACGCCTATCTTTGACTTCGATCCATCAGTGTAAACCTCTAGACAGCCATCATCTAAGGATGGAGGCTCTCCAGAGATAGTCACAGCGAAGGATTTGTCGAAGAAAGGAGTAGATATGCAGTAGTCTATATGTTCAGGGATGTTATTGATTTTGCCCAGGATGGTGGAATGCCCGATTTGTAAGTGGGACCAGGTTCCAATTGTGCTGAGACGGACAGCCGAGTTAAGAGCAATTTGCATTGCCATTAGTTCAGCTGGGAGCCAGTTTAGCATGGTGAAGAGTGCCTTAGATGGAGTAGTTCTTAAAGCACCGGTGATCATTAGAGCAGCAGATCTCAAGATTTTGTTAAAATAGTGCAACTGGTTTGCCTTGGTGAGTGCAGGCCACCAGACCAGCGCACCATACATTAAAATAGGCTTAACCACCATGTTGAAGAGCCAGGCAGTGTTAATGGGATTCAGACCCCAGGTTTTGCCAATGGCCCCTCTACATGAATATAGTGCAATAGATGCTTTAGACACCCTAAGTTGGGTGTTCAGGCTCCAGGACAGTTTTGAGTCCAAAATGACCCCCAGGTATTTGGCATGGTCAGTGAGCGAAAGTTCAACCTTGTTTAATTTAGGAAGAGTAAAGGTGGGAATTTTGTATTTACGTGAGAAGAGTACAAGTTCCGTTTTAGCTGGATTTACTCCAAGGCCGTTGGAAACGCTCCATCGATAGAGTAGGTCAAGAGCTGTTTCGAGACGTTGTGACAGTGTGTTAAGAAATTTCCCTGACACTGCTATAGCAACATCATCCGCGTATGCGATGGTGTTGAATCTCAGAGAATCCAGTTCAGTGAGTAGTTTATTTATGGCAAGGTTCCACAGAAGAGGTGATAGTACACCTCCTTGTGGAGTACCTCGACAGGCTACTTTATAAACAGTAGTAGTGCCCATGGTTGAGCAGATGACTCTATAGGTGAGGAGTTTATCTACAAACGAGATAATAGATTTGTCAACCCTTAAGTCCTCCATTGCCGATAAAATCGACTCAGGTCTAATGTTGTTAAAGGCGCCCTCTATATCTAGGAAGGCGGCAAGTGTGAATTCGCCAAACTCAAGAGATTTTTCAATATGGCTAACTAATGAGTGGAGTGCTGTCTCAACTGATTTGCCTTTGTTGTAGGCATGTTGTGAGTTGGACAGGAGCCTCGAATCTAATGAAGCACGAATATGTGCTTCAATGATACGCTCCAAAGTTTTAAGAAGGAAAGAACTAAGGCTAATAGGCCTGAAATCCTTAGGTTTCGTGTGCGAGGTTTTACCTGCTTTAGGAATAAAGACAACGTTGCACCTGGTCCAGGATTCTGGTATGTGAGACAGTCTAAGACAGCCATCATATAGCAGGAGAAGCCAGGGCATTAAGAGATCGGTATTATGTTGAAGATCAGCTGGAATAATACCATCAGGACCCGCAGCTTTGTACGGTTCAAAGCTATCAAGAGCCCATTGAATTCTATCCCTAGTAAGAGGGATGGGGGTGGACTCGAGAATATAGTCGTTAGCGAATGTGTCCGCACCTAGTGGTTTGCAACCTGGAAAGTGGGTGTCTAAAAGGACCTCGAGGGTTTCGGATCCGCTTGTCGTCCAATGGCCACTGTCCCTTTGAATATAGGCAGCTACCGTGGGCGATGAGGTCAGGATTTTTCGGAGACGACTAGTATCAGAGGAACCTTCGATGCCGCTGCAAAAGTTCATCCAGGACTGTCTCTTCGCTTTCCTGACTAGATTTTTGAATTTATTAACGCAGGCTTTATAGGGGAGCCAGTTTGCGGTCCTTTTGGCCTCGTTAAAAAGTCGGCGACATTCCTTTCTAAGTGATGCAATGTCGGTAGACCACCAGGGAGGTTTCTTTTTGCCTCTCCTGGTGGTGAGTTTACATGCCTGGTTTGTGGCTTGGTTTAGGGCGTCGGTTAGTGCATTAACCGCGTGATCTAAATCATTGCGAGTGTTGATGCTCGGTAAGGAGGGGAGGAGTCGCTCCAGGGTGCCCCTGTGGGTATCCCAGTTTGTCTTCCTCCTGTTACGGTAAGGAGTAGTTATTTCCCGTTGTTGAGTTAATTCAAATTCGATGTAGCGGTGATCCGAAAAAGAGCAGTCGTTTGAGACCCTCCAATTCTTGATCAGAGCTGAGTGCATGTTACTAACTATCGTGATGTCGAGGACCTCTTGTCTGTTAGCAACGACAAAAGTGGGTTCTGACCCGGAGTTAACTATCTCTAAGTTGTTACAAAGAATAAAATCAAAAATTGACTCACCTCTTGTGTTTGTGTCGGAGCTTCCCCAAATGACGTGATGTGCATTAGCGTCAGCTCCAATGATTAATGGCAGGTTTTGCCTGTGTGCACGGTCCACCGTCTTTCGAACCAGAGCATTGGGTGGGGGGCTGGGTTGGTCGTGCCCCATGTAGCACGAGGAGACCATAATGGAGCCTGTCTTGGTCTCCCAGGCCGCTACGGTGGTATCTTCATCACTGTAGTCAGAAAGAATGAAGATATTAAGTGTGCTTTTCGCTAAAATACACGCCCTGGGCCTACCTGTTCCCTTGGTGTAAATTAGCTTATAGCCTTTGAGCGATAATCCACAGATCCTTTCACGGTTGATCCAGGGCTCTTGAATTAACGCTAGATCGTCCCCACGTTCGGCCAAGCGGAGGAGCAGGGCAGCAGATGCCGCCTTGGAATGATGAAGATTAACTTGCGTTATCTTCATCATCATCATTCTCGGAGAAGGTGAGTGGAATGATCGTGACGTCGGAGTCATCCTGATCCCCGTCCTCAGGGTCGGGGTTCAGGAGGGCTTCCTCGTCAGCATCCATGTCCATCACATCTTCGGCAGCGCTGAGAGAGTTTATGCTCTCCAGAGATTGCCTAAGTTGCGATGAGCCGGAAGCTTCATTCCTAGCGGGGGGATCAGATGAGCTGTTAGCCTTCCCACTTGAAACCTTATCATCACCTCGGTAAACATGCAGGGAGATCTCCTCGAAACCGTAGAAGATCTTCCCGCGCATCTCCCGAAGCGGAGCTAGGGTTTCCTGTGTAAGGATAACAGTTATCCTTCTGAGAGCTCCTTCAGGTTCAGAGATCTTAGCTACCTTCCATTCCTGGACGGGTAGGCTAGGATTGCTGATCTGAAGGAGCTCCAGTATCTCCTTGGCAGAGGACTTGCCATCGGGCACAAGGGCTGTGGACCTAGGTCTGCGAGGTATCTCCTCCCTGGAGACCACGTCAAGCCTAGCTCCATCCCAGATGCCCTCTATGAGCTGAACTGCTTTCTTTAGCAGAATAGCAGAGCGCTCATTATGACAAGCCATCAGTTTGACACGTCCTTGATACCAACCAGCGTCGCTGCAGTTTGGTGGGGGGCCAGGATTGTCCTTTAGGACATTAATGACAACTCCCACTAACTTAACACGGATTATTTCCCACCTTTCGGGGGAAATAGCTCCGTCAGCGTCGCTACGGTCAATGACAGCCTTGACGAGGTGGCCTTTGGCAACCTCGCTAAAGGATCTGTCCATTAACCTGGTGGGTTTAGGACGTTTAGTGTCAGGCTGCTGGCTATGTGGACTAGAGTCTTCCTCCGAGCGTTGCCGTTTAGGCGCGTCCGAGGACGTGGAGGGGGTCTTGTCCAGAGATTCAGCCAGCGTCTTAATAGCCCATTCCTTGGATGCTTTCTCCTCAGGAGTAAGGGTGTCTTCAGGCTTGTCTCCAAGCGACTGAAGTTTCCTTGTAGCGGCACGCCGCTGAAGGAAAGCCCTTCTGGCCGGAGTAGATTGCCTCCTAGAGGGACATGCCGCAGTAGGTGGACCCGAAACCAGGTTTGGGGTCTCCTTGCTGTGCTGAGCAGGAGTCTGTCGAGAAGGATTTCGCATCTCTACTCTTGGACTCCTAAGGGGAGGTGCAGGGAGGGTACTAGAACCGGAGTTCGTTGTACCCTTGATTCCCTTAAGCACAGGAGGCATTGGGTTTGAACCCGAAACAGGGGATTTGGCCAAAGCATCCTTAGAAGTGCTCGGTCCCATGGACAGAGCATTATTGCCAGTGTTGGCTGATTTGTTGCCGGTTGAGGTTCTATTCGAGATAGATTTCCTTTCCCCAGCAGATTTAGGCGCACTTGTAGCTTGATTAGCTTGGCCAGGTGCATTTACCAAGCAAGTCCCAGTAGCTTTCGAAGCCCCACGGCCTGAGACTGACACCGCGGAAGATTGTTTGTTCCATCCGGAGATTATAAAGCCCTCGACCGGACACAGGGGGCGTGATTTGTTTTGCTTATTTTCCATGGTTGCATGGTTGGGGTTTTTGCCGTTTATACTTACAGCCAAGTCAGAAGAAAGCTGCCGCCCCATCGGGGAACAGACGCAGACCACAGGGCCGCCCAATGTGGGAAACAGACGCCCTGTGGATTTACAAAGAGTTCGGACAAAAATTAGGATTTGATATCCAAACGGACTGAATCCCAGCTACAGTTCAGTGAAAGCTGCACTGAAGGACTGCTGTAGTGGGGTTCAAAAAAAGGTATCATCTGGCCGCCCAATATGGGAAACAGACGCCAGATGATACGGGGGTGGGTGGTTCTTGGTATAGCACTCCCCATAAGCCTGTCTGGTATGGGTGCCCCTGCCAGAGATAAGAAGATATCTCCACCAGCATAGCCTTATGGTTCATTGCGCGTAAGCCTCTGCATCGCGACAAGATGACTACCCATCGCAGAGGGGCGCCACCTGTCAGACTTTGCTCATTCCAATTCATAAACCTTCTTCGGCTTATCCGTAACAACTTTGCTGAAGATTATAGCATGATTAAATGTACAGCATACGATTAAATTGACTTTGAGTAAATTTCAGTAGCGCCACCTGTCGAAATTTCTTCATACCAACTAAGAAACCTTCGTCGGCTCATGTGCAACAACTTTGCTAAAGATTGTAGCATGATTAAATGTACAGATTACGATTAAATTGACTTTAAGTAAGTTTCTGTAGCGCCACCTGTCGGAAATTATTCATACCAACTAAAAAGCCTTCGTCGGCTCATGCGCTACAACTTTGCTAAAGATCATAGCATGATCAAATGTACAGTTTACGATTAAATTGACTTTAAGTAAGTTTCTGTAGCGCCACCTGTCGGAAATTATTCATACCAACTAAAAAGCCTTCGTCGGCTCATGCGCTACAACTTTGCTAAAGATCATAGCATGATCAAATGTACAGTTTACGATTTAATTAATTTTTAGTAATTTTCAGTGGCGCCATCTGTCGGAAATTAGTCTTATCAACTTTAAAACCTTCGCCGGCTTATCCGCAACATCTTCGCTAAAGAGCATAACACAATCAAATTCACAGTTTACTATTCTATAAAGAACATACATACAGACAAACATTCATTTGTTTAAAATAATACTAATTTTTCCCCCTTTTTATTCCCTAATTTCTAAAGGTTCCATATGTATATTTGGTACTTTTTTGGTGCCAATTGAATTCGGTACATTTTTTTAAAACGCATTTAACATAATGTATAATGTTCCTATTCATATTACTTTGGAGATGTTAAGTTATCATTTTATCCATTTTACCCATTTTGGCTCCAAAATCAAAAAAGTACCAAATACGTGTTTCATGTTTTTTTTTACATCTATTGATTGCAGTACCAAGTTTCTTTCTATATTCTTTAGTTTAAAATATAAAAGTGGGTTAAAAAGGTGTCAAAAAAAACTATTTTCACCCTTTTTTACCCCCTATCGGACATAGTTTAAAAAAAGTACCAAACACCTGTCCGCTTATTTTCAAAGCTGTTTAAAACGTAATTTTAATTTTGTTTCTATACCTATTACTTTAGGAGACATAGCGTTTTCGATTTTTTCCCCTTTTTACCCGTTTTTACCCTCTTAGAGGTAAAAGTTCCAAAAGTCCCTTCTTCTTCGACCTATACATCAAAAAAGATACCCACTGTCCAAATTTTATCAAAATCGTTAGAGCCGTTTTCGAGATAGCCATTCTATATATGTATATATATATATATATATATATATATATATATATATAATTATTGCTCGTTTAAGAATATAAGATAAGATAAGATTATAACACAAATATAGAGCCCAGTTACAAATATTCTCGGTGAGTTCAATTCCCCGTGAGCTTATTTTTCACGGTAAATTAATTCCCCTTTTATAAACTAACGTGATGTAGGGGATGTTAAATACCAAGCAACGGTTCTGATTGGTCTTAACTTATTAAGCGCAGACCTATTTTGGTTATCCAAATACTATATTATATTTTAATGTCAACTATGATCCATATTTGAGATATCGTTGAGTCAAGGACATAATTGATTTTCCCTGTTCTCTAATAACTGATGCAATTTTTTTAATTAAAAGAATGTAAAGCCACTGAATGTACATTGAAATAAGAGCCTAGTTTCTTTAAAATCTAATGTCCTTATCAACAGTTATAGGCATATGTAATGGTTAAGTTTTGAAAAAAAATCTTAAAAAATTAACTTTGGACCGCCATAAAACCTTAACTTAAGCGAAATTTAAAATTTTGAAGAACCATAATAATTGTATGAGCTAGGAGAATGTATATACAAAATTTCATTGAAATCGCAGATAGTGTGCCTCAGTACGTTTTCGAAAATTTTGATTTGACTCCTATACAGAAAATTGCAACTTTCAAAAGGCAATAACTCCAAAATTCTACCTACCAGCGCCAAAAGCTTTTGGGGTTTCATTTGGCATAGAAATATTTTTGACACCTCAAAATGTGTTATAGTGTAATCAGGGCAAAGGGAAAATATCGATATTTATGTTTTAAAACTTTATTATAATGTATATATAATTATAATGCAGCTATAATATTTTAGTATGATGGTATAATGTATAATAATGTTATAATACATTAACACGTTGCTATAAAGTGTTTTAATACAGTTATAACGTTATAAAGAACCTATCATGTTTATATTAGAAGACTATTTCACGCCGTTATAATGTTTTATATATATATATTATTTGAATGTTGTAATACTGCATTAAACCTTATTAGGAATGTATTAAAATGATGTTATAATGCAATACAACGCGGTTTAATGTATCGGGATTCTATTATAATTTATTATTTGCTATAACTTTTACGATTTCGCAGTTAACGAAATATATACCCCCTGATTCATAAACGAAAAATATACCTTATAATTCAAAACAAAATTCCTACTATAAGACTTTGATAATTTTATAATTCGTTTATGAATTAATGATACATAATATTTTAATATCGAAAATTTTCTATAAAAATTTTAATAACGAAATTTTTTTTATAAAAAATTATAATATCGAAAATTTTCTATAAAAAATTTTAATATCGACAAATTTTCTATAAAAATTTTAATCAAAAAAGTTCTATAAACAATTTTATTATCGAAAATTTTTTATAAAAAAAGTTAATATCGAAAATTTTCTATTAAAAATTTTAATATCCAAAATTTTCTAAAAAAAATTTTTTATAAAAAAATTTATTATCGAAAATTTTCTATAAAAAATTTTAATAACGAAAATTTTCGATAAAAAATTTTATTAACGAAAATTTTCCATAAAAAATTTTATTAACGAAAATTTTCCATAAAAAATTTTATTAACGAAAATTTTCAATAAAAAATTTTATTAACGAACATTTTCTATAAAAAATTTTATTAAAGAAAATTTTCTATAAAAATTTTATTAACGAAAATTTTCTATTAAAAATTTTATTAACGAGAATTTTCTATACATAATTTTTTTCTATACATAATTTATACCATAGGTGGGAAGGGCATTATACGTTTGTGCTGATGTATGTAACGCATAGAAATATTTGTCTTAGACACAACCCAGTAAGAACAGTGTCAAACGTTTGAAATATGATGACTTTTACATTTGATATCAAACGTTTTTTTAAAACATTTTTCAAACCTGAACAGATGTTTGAGATTCACATTCATTTTCAAATGAGGGTTCATTTGAAAAAAACGTTTGAAAAATCATAGTTTCTCAAATTGAGAATAAAGGTTATTCTCAAATCATTATCAAACCCTAAGATGATTTGAGAATAATTTGAAAAATGGTGTTATATAAATTTGATATCAAACCTTATTTCAATTTTTCTTAAACATTAAAAAAAATAATTTATATTAAATAAAATTAATGTTTAAGATATTTTAATGGAATGACATTGCATATCAAAGAAATTCGTTATTTCTTTTGGATTTTTTTAAAATTGATCCATATTTGACCATAAAACCTTGCTTAAAAAATTTCAAGAAAAAAAAATTCTAAAATAATATGCATAAGTAAATTTTCTTTGTTTCTTAAAATTTTTTTACCTAACAATAAAAAAATTATATTTTAAGCAAAAGAATTCAAATATGATGCACCGTTTTCAAAAACAAAATAAACAAACTCAAAAATACATGTAGATGATATCCACATTTGAAAAACCTTTGAGAATGAGGTTTGATAATGATTTGAGAATAAAGGCATTTCTCAATTTGAGAATAAAGGCATTTCTCAATTTGAGAATAAAGTCCCCTTTTTGTTGAGAACGCTATTATTCTCAAATCAGTATCAAATCAGTATCAAACGTTTGACCTTTGAAAAAAGATTTATTTTCAAATCATCCTCAATTTGAGAATAAACCTTTTTTCTTACTGGGAATAGGCTTAGAATCACTTTCTGAGTCGATTTAGCGATTTAAGTTCGTCCGTCTGGACGGCTGGCTGGCTGGACCGCCATGTAAACCGTGTAATCAAAGTACAGGGTCCTATTTCACTAAGCTACAAGTCTACAATTACAAGTGTTTTTGCCTGTAAAATTGTGAACTTGTAAAAAATTGGTTTTATTAAAATACAATTACAAGCTTGTAGCTACAAGTGATTTTTACAATTCACAAGTTTACAATTCATACTTCTACAAGTGGTTGTACACTTGTAGAATTGTAGAAAAAAAGCATAGGGTCGACTGAGACTCTCAAAAAAATGTTTACAAGTGAATGATAAATTGAATTCAAATTTGGTTTTTAACTATCTTTTAATAAAAATTAGTTAAAATTAACACAAAATCAAATCAATATTAATGACCATTTATTTATTTTGTTTGATTACAAGGTTTACATGGAGGTCCAGCCAGATGGACGGACGGACTGACATCGACTCAGGAATAAATTCTAAGTAATTCTAAGTGTACTAAAGGTGGTCTAAGACCAATATTATCCACCTATAGTGGTGAAGGATATGAAAATGTAATCATGCATGCAGAACAAGAGAAATCAATGATGTCCTTGACTCAAGGATACCTCAAAAAGCATATCTTCCATTTTCTTTATCATTTTCTCAAATGTGGATAATAGTGTTGACAACAAAATATGAAAACCAAAAAAAATGAGCCCATGGTGGATCGGAAAACAAAAAACTTTTTTTTAAATAATTCATAATATTTCAGTACAAATTTTGAATTTGAATACAAGATTAAATTTTTTAATGAAAAACTGCAGGACATATGCTAAAACATGAGTCTAGTAATAAAAATCTGATAACCATATCAAAAGTTATATTTCGGAAAAGATCTTGAAAAAAACGAACTTTGAACCGCCATTAAATCTGAACCGAAGCGAAATTAAAAATTTTGAAGAAGTGTAAAAATTGTAAAAATCGTAGATGGTGTGGTTCAGTACGATTTCAAAAATGTTTTATTTGATTTATTTATCAAAATATTTTATTATAATTGTAGAAATTGTAATTTTAGAAATTGTAATTGTAGAAATTGTAGTTTACAAGTCCAAAAAGCTACAATTGTTGTGTAAATTTTAATGAAACACAATTTGTAAGAATTAGACTTGTAATTGTAACTTGTAAACTTGTAGAATTGTAGTTTAGTGAAATAGGGCCCAGGTCGCAATTCCAAAGATAATTTGATGAAATTTGTCACAGATAATTTTTTTGATAGTGGGATCATGTCCACAAATGTCAATAGTTTTTCATGAAATTTAAATTAATTACTGCTTATGTAAATTAAAATCACTGTACCAAATTTCGTTGAAATCGATTCACATTTGACCATAGCTCCCATACAAAGTGTTCTGTCAAAATGCACTAAATGAGACAAAAATCACTAAAACGTTCGTAAATCTAAAGATAATGAGAATTTCAAGTGTATTTTTGCACACATAAATTTTGTAACAACTGTAATTTGCCATATTTCGAGATATAAGTCTAAATGACGGAAACAGCTTAAATATATGAGTTTTGAGAAAATGTTATATAATGTTTATACAGGAAAAATAACACCTTTGACCTTAGTGGTGAAGGGTATCGTATGGTCGGCCTTGACCGACTATAACAATTTCTTACTTGTTTTATTATATGACTTTGTTTATGTGCCTTTGTTTTGTTTTCTTTTAATAATGACAAAAGATATAATATATCTTTTCCAGACACACATTTAATTAAATACCCAAATATATAAATTTATTACTCTATTTGTTATTGGTTTAATATTTAATTGAAATAATTAAACATGTCTGCAATTTTGAAAATGGAAAAATATTTTATAATATATGTATGTTGACGAATTAAATACGTATCGCTTATTTGTGACAATAGAGCCAAAACTCCAAGGTTTGCAGGCCAATAAACTGTCATTTTAAAGCAGGAGTAGGCAGCCCATAACACCAGTAAAAAATTGTCCCAGTTGAATCAACTGCAGCGTCTCGGACGATTTTCTCTAACACAATATTGAAGAGACCGCATGACAAACTATCGCCTTACCTGAATCCCAGTTTAGGTAATATGGACACCGATAGGCCCTTAACTGTTGAGGTTTTATCAGTTAATGGTATCCTGCATAGCCATAGCTAAAGTTTGATTTAATAAAAAATTCAAATTTTTTAGTAAATAAAAATCACATTTATTTAGTTTTTATGCAATATTCAAAACTAACAAGCAAATTATACCAAAAATGAAAATTTTTAATTTTTCTCTACAATCAATTAGTTTCCTAACACTTTTGCACACATTGTGTTGGTATAGCTGGACGACCTCCATTATTCTGGCCGAAAGGTGGACTAGGATTAACTCTAAAGAAATAATTGCCCGTCAAATTATAAGGTACTTGATAGCCCATAGGATACGAGGGACCATTACAGAAACCATTATCAATATTTTCCAAAGAAGTACAACTTTTACCCATGAAATTAAGTTCATTGCCGGGATAAGCTGATTCAGTGTAATACTTGAAAGCTCTAAAATGTGAGCAGCCAAGTAGAACGCAACCGGGCTTATTAGCGTCTAAACCTTGAGCATAAAAGTCAACATCACCCATAGGATTTGACATGCCAAAGATACCAGGATTTGTGTGTAGGACATCGACGAATTTAGCATCGCCACGTTGCAAGCCATAAAGTTCATCGGCCTGATCGAAACAGGGGAAGGCGGGATCTAAACCGGTAATACGGGGAAGGATCAAGCCAGTGGCATTTGTAAAGTAACGTCCAGCATAGCCAACGATGTGAGAACCCAAACTGTGACCAATTAAATGGATATTGTCAGCAGGAACTTTTTTGTTAAGAGTCACAAGAGCAGTGGCTAAACGTTTACCAACTTCAAGGGTGTTAAAAGCGGACCAGGTGTACAGAGTGTGAAGGGTGTTGACGGTATTGTAGGCCTACAATTCAAAATTGTACAATATTAATAAATTTATTGTTAATTTTAGGTGGTTTCATTAACATACCAAGAAGTTATAACCTCCTCTACAGCGATAAGCATTGGCCATGTCCCATACATAATCCTGTTCCGAACTTGAAATCCAGCCAGTAACAAATATGACAGTGGGTTTGGTTACATCGAAATCGGGACTAACTAAAATATCTCCAACTTTGTCTAGATTAAATCTTGTCTGATTGCAGCCGTTATGTAAACGTAAGGACATCTCATCCATAGGGGGTGTAAAGAGAGGGGGAATTCCAACGTCTCTTAATGCGGCACCTTAAAGAGAAAATTTTTTTATTAAATAAATGTTCAAAAGATCCGACTTAAAAAGAAGTTGATATAGTATCTATCTAGTAGTATTCACAATACTTACAATAGTAATTCATGCCTTGAAGTACAGCCTTCTCAGGCATAGCCAGTAAAACATCGGCGGGCAAGTCGAATAAATCAGCTGGGTTCGTTACCAACCCCTCAAGTATATTGTTAATACCTCCTAAGGGATCTAGAATGCTTAAACTTCTGGCTTGTGCCAGGAAGCAAACAAGTACTAAAGAATATAAGAATTTCATTTTAACTATAGAAATACTTGATTTGGCCAATCCGTTGGATTCGCAACTGCTGATTTTATCACATTGCTCTGGTTTTTATACTGTCACGGATGATTTTGGAAATAATTTTTGATAAAATTAAATTACATATGTTTTAATTCTAACTAAATATTTGATTTGGATTAGATAAAAGAACAAATATGTACATAAACACACAAATATTCTAATAAACAATTTTAGGCAAAATTTTGAAAATAGTTGAAAACAATTTATCTACATAGGTTGTATGTACAGGTGATTTGGTTTTGCAAATATCAACAAATCTTGTACATATAAATAATATCATAATTAAATAAATAACACATTATAACTGTTATAAAACAATTAGACCAATTATACTTCACAACAAATGAACATCTTTTGAAAAGTGCAAGGGTCCTATTCTACTATCAAATTGTAGTAAAACCCTATACTCAGATTGGAAAGTTTCTTAATATTAATATGATGCCATATAATTATAAACATTCTAAGTGAGTTCAATACCCCGTGAACTAATTTTCAACGTAAATTAATTCTCCTATTATAAACTACGAGTAACGGGGAATTTCAATAGGAAATTTTAATTTTTTTACGTTTTCGAAGTATGTTTCTAATAAGGGAGCAAGAAATAGTGAAAACTTACCCCTTAAGATTTATTTTATAATAGGGGAATAGGGAAAAGTGTAAAAATTCACAATAATTAAAAAAAATATAACTATATATTTATCTTCGATTCCGTTCCGAAGTGTAATGAAATCTGGGGCCAAATTACGGCATTCGATATCGATCGAAATATTAGATATTTTCAAAACATTTGTATAGCAAACTTTAAGGATAATCAAAATTATTTAAAAGATGCACAGTTTTAATTGAACAATATGTATATATTTTTAAAAACGAATCAAAATGGATACCAAATTTCAATAAAATTTGTGCATCGAAGTAGCTTTGAACATCCCAAAAGTAAACTTCACAATATTCGCTTAAAAGTCTGAGTTTTCGATTGATATCGAATGCGGTAATTTGGCCCCTGTTTTTTACTTATATAGAAAAAGTAAAACGAAATTATTTTTTTTTTTTCGGAATAAATAAAATCACTTTCGATTTTCAAAGTGAAATTGAATTCGTAGGGTTGTTGTAAATGCGATATTATTGTTAATATCGCAGAAATGGCAGTCCTTGGTCGGAATCCTAAGATTTCGTTCCGATACGAAGAACCGACTGCCGTGTGAACGAATTCGTAGGGTTTTCCTCCTTTATTAAAACTTTAAATCTTAGCCCTAAAGATTAATAAGTTTTATCGTAAATTCACACAAAAAAGTTATCATAAAACTGTAAATGAAAAATATGCGAGATTAGAAATTTTTACAATTTTCGGTATATGAATTACAAAAACCACTATCTAAAGTTAATGGACTTCACAATCCAATGTAATATTTTACGATTTAAAATGAGAATAGTAAACCTTGGTGTTTCGGATATGCTCTCGTAGATAAGAGTTATGTATTTAATTCTTAAACATAAAAGGTTTTTCCATTTTCAAAACTTTAAACATGTTTAATTGATTCAATTAAATATTAAACCAATAACAAATAGAGCAATAAATTTAGATATTTAGGCATTTAATGGCAATTTATACAATTATTTAACTTAGAGTCTGGAAAAAGATTATAATATAGCACCTACATGTCTTTTATAAATTTTAAGAAAACAAAAAAGGTAAATAAATGTCATATAATAAAATAATAGGTCTATTCGTTTACTTTCCAGTAAAAGTCCAGTAAGCTGAGTATTTACTGAGTAAATGAACGAATTTACTCTCACCAAATCATTTGTACAAGAAAAGTAAACGAACAGAAAATTTGTAAAAATCCAGTAAGAAAATCAAAACAATAAGAAAAAAACAATAAAAAAGGCAATAAATAAATAAAAAAATGACCTAAGCTTTTAATTTTTAATTAGTTATATACTTTTTAACTTTAATTTAGTTAATTTTATTTCTTTTACTTCAAATTTTTAACTTAATAAAAATTGCGGCAAATTTTCAACTGCCTGTTTTTCTTTTGTTTACGTTTTTTATTCATGTTGTTGTTGTTACTGAACTTTTACAAGCAAAAATTTTCCCCGTAACATTTTGCAAATACTCAGCAAATAAACTGTCACTTTTTCTCAAAAATTCTCTCTGTTTACATTTCCCCTCTTACTGAGTTTTGGGTAAACGAACGACTTTCCGTAATATTTTGTAATAATTTGTACAAATTTTAACGTAAACGAATGAATCTAATGCTTAGTGCAAATATTTAGGGTATTCACTAGATCTCTTATGTGGTCATATTGTCATAAGTAATAATTAAAAAAAATGTTTAAAAGAATTCAGTTTTCAATTTCAAACCAAACCCTTTTTTAAGTTAAATACATAGCAGAAAAAATCGTATAATTTTATCTTTTTGAAAGTTGAAACAAAAATGCTAAAACGTTATATGGTAAATCATGACTTATGACAATACGACTTAATAGGACCCCTTGGAAATATGCGTACTATATATTTTTTAACTGCAAATTTATAATAATTTATAGTAGTCTCGATACATTGAAATGCGTTTTATTACATTCTAACAATATTTAAGTACATATATACATTAGAGTGGGTCGATTTGTATGGGAGCCAAAAATCGCTACAGGCGTCTAGCAAAATCGAAATCTGCATCAGATTCAACTGCCCTTTTTTTAAGTATTGAGAAGAAATCAATGAATATTGTTCTTGTTGTCAATGAATCAAAAACTAACTAATGGTTTCTACAAGCAGACAGTCCACTAGAATTGGACCACATGTGATCGTTGAGAACTATAGATTTGAGGTTGTAAAAGAATTTGTTTACCTTGGCACTGCCGTCAACATTAATAACGACTTTAGTTTCGAAATTAAACGTGCCAACCGATACTATTTTGCCCTGAGCACACTCTATTAAACGCTTACACTGCCCATGTTATTGAATGGTGCTAAATCATTGGCACTTGCACAGGCAAATAAAGCTATTCTTGGAGTTTTTGAGAGGAAGATTCTACGAACAATTTTTTAACCAATCTGCGTCAACAATGAATATCGACATCGAAAGAACCATGAGCTGTATGAGTTATACGCTGACATTGATATAGTAAAAAGCATTAAACAGCAGCGGCTGCGTTGCCTATGAAATGTCATGCATAAGGTTGAATATACTTCAGCAAAAAAAGTGTTCGAAAATGATCCCGAGGGAAGTTGTAGAAGAGGACATCTGAAACTTTTATGGAAAGACCAAATAGAGTAAAAACTTTTAAGGCTTGGCCTACGAAGTTGGAGAATATGCGCACAAGATCGAAGCGCTTTGAATTCTAAGATATGCTCGGCCATAAAAGGTTGTAAATTTAGGCCATTTAAGTAAGTTCTTTTATTCCTGGAACTGTTTCTGATAGTGCCGCCCGAATTCACTCTACGGATCAATTAATGTTCGAAAATGGAAAAAGAGTAGAAAAACTGGTTTCGAAGAAAATTTTATAAATTATAATTCGTTATTAATATTTTTTGAATCAATATACTTCGTAATGCAAAAATTACAAAATTTTTATCCATCTCGCGGCCACTTATATATTCGTACTGGCCACCAGTTGTCCACGGACCACCACTTGAGAAGCTATGTACTAAAGCATTGTTATTAAAATTATGATTGCATTTAATTTTGATATAACTCAATTATAATTCATTATTACTCTCTTATAATATTGGGTTGTTTGGAAAGTAATTTATTTTTTAATGCATAAATAGCAGCCGCTCGTATAATGAATATTTTATTAAATTTTATTTAAGTCGTTCTAGTCAAACACCTTCACAAAATTTAAAGTAACGGTTTTACTGTTTTTAAATTAACGCAACAAATAATTATTCACAGGTTCACTTCTAGTCCCATAGAAGTGGAGATCCGTGGATTGTACGCACACTTCCCAAATCCTTAAAAGATATTACTAAATCGTAGTATTGGAAGATCGGCATATAAATGAAGTCCATCATAAAAACAAAACACAACTTTTTCACCGTTTTAACAAATATTTTTCACAATTATTATTAACAATTAAAATTACTATTCTTTTCCAATGATCTTACAAAGCTCTCGTTAAACGCATTAACTCGTAGGGATTTTTGTTACTTAAAAATTTCAGTTGATCCTCAAAACCTTCTGCTGTCTTTTGGATCCAATGACGATCCAAATAGTATTGAATGCAACTGTGGAATTCCTTGTCGTTGTAGGCTTCAACGTGAACCGGTATAAAAGGATCTAAATGTTCGAAACCTTTGCGACCCAACAAATAACGAGGCATATAAGAATCCATATAACCTTCAGTCATGGCAATTTTGTCCACCGTCAAGATACAAACGCCATTGGTCCAATTGTAATTTGTGATATCGAGGAAGGGTTGTGTCAAGGTGATGCGTTCAGGTTTCACCTTTTGCTTGTTGTCGCCTAAAATTCTGGTTATAGGATGGAAGAATGCATTGTAACCATCGATGGCTACCATAACTTTACATTTGTTGTTAGTAGCATGTTCTTTTATCTCGCTCAACAAAGCTGCTATAGTTTCCGAGGCAAACTTAATGCGGGTAATGCCATGTTCTACTAGTTCAGAAAGATTACTGCCCGCTGGGGTAGATTCACGTTTGGACCATACATATTCATGGGCGGTTTTCAAGTCTAACGTTTGCAATAGTTTAGCGTTTTGATTTTTAAAATGCAATAACCAAGCGGCCGCATCAAAGGGTAGATCAATGAAACCTTCTTGAGCAGCATTGGCTGTTTCCTTGGGCCTTTTCATCCAGTTGGCAGCCCAGGGCACATGAACAAGTAAGAAACCATTTTGGTGACCATAATGCAAAATATGAGCCATGGTCAAAGTTTTTCCTACACCATTTTCACCATAGAGCACATAGCGTACCGCAGGTTTAGAGAAGTCTGTATTTTGTATGTAATCAATAACCTCCAGGGCCGGTTGTCTAACCATTAAAGAAGCTTCAGAAAAGGTTTTCACTTGCATTTCAAACTTTTTGGGAAAACCGCCGCCACCAAACAATTGTTTCTTTTCCTCGGCCGGTATTGTGTAGAATTTGGCATCGTGTAATTTAGAATGGGCTGAAGTCTTTTCCTCACTTGTGCGGTAATCAGTTGGCACTAGAGCGGCTCTTAAGGCAGCTTGTCGTTCTTGCAGGCTCAATTCTGGTGCTGTGGCTACATGACGCTGGGATAATTGCGGCAATTTTCGTAAAGATTGACGAACAAACATTTTTCACTGGAAATTAAAGAAAAGTTTGTAAATTTTCATTGATTAATTAATTACAAAATATTTTTTTATATTTTTTACCCAATATTTTGTTCTTGCTCGTGCAATCGAAGAAAAGAAGAAGAATAATGAAAACAGCTGAGGTAGAATGCGAGCAGAGTTGACAACATTTAGTTTCTAAAAACACTAGAATAAACGAAAAACGCTTTTTTATAAATTGTTTAAAAAAATTATATTTTTGAATTAAAAAAATTGTATTACATTAATTAATACATTAATAGTTATGATAAAATGTTCGTTGGGAAAAGTTTTTATTTCTAAACTATAGCTTAGAAAAAAAAATCAAAAAATAAATTACAATTAGTGAAAAACAATACATTTGTCATACAGCACAAATTAATTTATAAGAAAAATCAATATCGATGTTTCAATACGAGTTAATTTGGTGTAAAAGATACTCACTTCTATATTAACGTAAGTATTTTACATATTAAAGTATATTTGAGAACATTCAAAGATTAATATTTTTTAATAGTTTATCCAGCAGAATATTGGACGGAACGAGGATCGATTTGCATTCTTGTAATTTTGGTTTCAAGACATTTTAGTTTAATTTCACGTAAGTTTTCTGTATTAAGGCATATTTAGGAAAATAAAAAGTATAGATTTCTTCAATATCAGTTTTCTTCATCATTGATTCATCCTTATTGGACGAGATATTTCCACCCGTGCATTTACATTTTTTAACTTTATCCTCATTGCCAGTAGAAATAGAAGGTAAGTGGTACTTTTCTTTTTACATTTCATCAAAAGAAATCTCAAAATACACATAAGTAAATCTCTGAGCTGGATAACAATGGAACTTTCAAGTTATAATATTATGATTTTGTTAATTCTCGGCAAATACCGCAAAAATATCATATCGCTTCTAATTTTCAATATTGCCAATGATATCATTTTTTTCAAAATTATAATATTGTAATCGAGTGTACCGTTTTTTAGGAGCCTAATATTACTTTAGAGCATTGATGGACATTTCATCAAACAATTGTTTGTAAGCAACGCCCCCTTTTTCTTATGCTCTTTAAATTAAGCCGTTATTTTGATCATTTTTTGTTGGTTTTTCTTAAAAATACACTGCGAGATGTTGTGTTGTTATATGTATGTCAATTGCTTATAAACAATTGTTTGGTGAAACGTCCATCAATGATTTAATCGTTCAACAGACTTTGGCGAGTGCACATGTTAGAAAAAGTAATTTTTTCTATAGAAAAAGTAATTTTTTCTATAGAAAAAGTAATTTTTTCTATAGAAAAAGTAATTTTTTCTATAGAAAAAATTACTTTTTCTATAGAAAAAATTACTTTTTCTATAGAAAAAATTACTTTTTCTATAGAAAAAGTAATTTTTTCTATAGAAAAAGTAATTTTTTCTATAGAAAAAGTAATTTTTTCTATAGAAAAAGTAATTTTTTCTATAGAAAAAGTAATTTTTTCTATAGAAAAAGTAATTTTTTCTATAGAAAAAGTAATTTTTTCTATAGAAAAAGTAATTTTTTCTATAGAAAAAGTAATTTTTTCTATAGAAAAAGTAATTTTTTCTATAGAAAAAGTAATTTTTTCTATAGAAAAAGTAATTTTTTCTATAGAAAAAGTAATTTTTTCTATAGAAAAAGTAATTTTTTCTATAGAAAAAGTAATTTTTTCTATAGAAAAAGTAATTTTTTCTATAGAAAAAGTAATTTTTTCTATAGAAAAAGTAATTTTTTCTATAGAAAAAGTAATTTTTTCTATAGAAAAAGTAATTTTTTCTATAGAAAAAGTAATTTTTTCTATAGAAAAAGTAATTTTTTCTATAGAAAAAGTAATTTTTTCTATAGAAAAAGTAATTTTTTCTATAGAAAAAGTAATTTTTTCTATAGAAAAAGTAATTTTTTCTATAGAAAAAGTAATTTTTTCTATAGAAAAAGTAATTTTTTCTATAGAAAAAGTAATTTTTTCTATAGAAAAAGTAATTTTTTCTATAGAAAAAGTAATTTTTTCTATAGAAAAAGTAATTTTTTCTATAGAAAAAGTAATTTTTTCTATAGAAAAAGTAATTTTTTCTATAGAAAAAGTAATTTTTTCTATAGAAAAAGTAATTTTTTCTATAGAAAAAGTAATTTTTTCTATGGAAAAAGTAATTTTTTCTATAGAAAACGTAATTTTTTCTATAGAAAAAGTAATTTTTTCTATAGAAAAAGTAATTTTTTCTATAGAAAAAGTAATTTTTTCTATAGAAAAAGTAATTTTTTCTATAGAAAAAGAAATTTTTTCTATAGAAAAAGTAATTTTTTCTATAGAAAAAGTAATTTTTTCTATAGAAAACGTAATTTTTTCTATAGAAAAAGTAATTTTTTCCATAGAAAAAGTAATTTTTTCTATAGAAAAAGTAATTTTTTCTATAGAAAAAGTAATTTTTTCTATGGAAAAAGTAATTTTTTCTATAGAAAAAGTAATTTTTTCTATAGAAAAAGTAATTTTTTCTATAGAAAAAGTAATTTTTTCTATAGAAAAAGTAATTTTTTCTAAAGAAAAAGTAATTTTTTCTATAGAAAAAGTAATTCTTTCTATAGAAAAAGTAAGTTTTTCTATAGAAAAAGTAATTTTTTCTACAGAAAACGTAATTTTTTCTATAGAAAAAGTAATTTTTTCTATAGAAAAAGTAATTTTTTCTATAGAAAAAGTAATTTTTTATTAATAAGAAATAGTATATCTATAGAAAGATACTTTTTTTCTATAGGAAACAAATAATTAATATTTGTTTACTAAAAATAACAAAAAAAAAGTACAATACTTCTCCTCATGTTCATTCCTCGCTGGTTCGGCGGTAACTGAAATAAAACAGAAATAAACAACCAAATTTATATCGATTCGTGCTTCTGCCGGTGTATTCTCTCGTTTCGCTCACAAATACAATCACATTTTCTTTTTGTCCATCAATGCTTTAGAGCAAATATAGGCACAGATACATAAACATTTTGAGTCTGTATGTGTGAGAAAAATTTTGTAAATAAACGAGCGTTCTCCCCACCCCTTACGTAATTTTTGAACAATCAAACAACCAACCGCCTTGGTTGGATGCTCGTCATCAACTAAATTGAGAAAATACAACCATATGATACGGATGCTCGCCTGAGATTAAATTGTTTTGTTTTTCTCGTTATATATGATAGCTAGAGCCAAAATAACGAAATCCTGTGATCACTCATATTTTTTTACCAAAAATCATTTTTTTTTTGACTTTTTTAAAAAAGAAACTTGATTTAAACTTGATTAAACTTGATTTTCTCGTTAAATATGATAGCTAGAGATAAAATAACGAAATCCTTTGATCACCCATATTTTTTTTTATAAAAACTCAGTTTTTTTCACTTTTTAAAAAAAAACTTCAAACTTGATTTTCTCGTTAAATATGATAGCTAGAGCCAAAATAACGAAATCCTGTGATCACTCATATTTTATACCAAAAATTAATATTTTTTTACTGTTTTGTAAAAAAAAGCTTTGGCAATCTTTAACTTTAGTAAAAAGCACTTACCTTGAGAAAAGCGCTTAATTGACAGCTATGTTTTTCTACAGGAAGAATAAAAGTGTTTTATCTTTACTAGTTACCACTAGATGGTAGCACTAGTAAATACTTATAAAAAGTGTGGTATATTGTTAGGCTTACAAAAATAATTTGAATTTGAGAGAATTTAAATGTTTTAACTTTATATAAAAATTAAGAACTACATTTTTTCGTTAATAAAATACAAAATTACTATAAGTAAAATTGTTTTAAAAATATTAGAGTAAAGAAACAACAATTTTTTTTTTAAATTTAACTTTTTATTCGTTTAATACTGAAGAAAGAAAACTAATCAAGAGTTTAAAAAGTCATTAACAAAGAATAGGATTTTCAAACATTAAAATCTTTTGTTGCAAGGTTTTAACACCAATCAGAAAGACCGCCGATTTGACCGAAACCACCACCATATCCATAACCAGCACCTGCACTATATGAAATAGGAAGAGCGGCACCATAACCACCACCATAACCGCCGCCATAGCCAGAGCCAAAACCACTTCCAAAGCCACCACCATAAGAAGAGCCATAACTAGCACCATAAGAACCAGTATAAGCGGGAGTGATTAAAGGTTGAGCAGTTATAACAGGAGTAGAAGCGACTACGGGGGTGGAGACGGAGGTTACTACAGGCGTAGAAACAGCAGTTACTACAGGAGTTGAAATAGCGGGTTGAACAGCAATAGCCGAGGCACCCCCATAACCGCCAGCATAGCCTCCGGCATAGCCAGCCCCATAACCACCACCATAACCTCCAGCATAACCACCAGTATAGCCACCACTGCTGGGTACTACAGTTACTTTGATAACTTTAACATTATTGCCATAGCCAGAGCCATAACCACCACCATAGCCAGCACCATAATTATAACCACCACCATATCCTCCTCCATATCCGCCACCATATCCATAACCACCACCATAGCCCGAATCCAGACTTCTGCCATAACCTGATACTCCACTAGTAGTGCCTCCAATTAAAAATCCCAGCTTATCGAAGGTGGCCCGAGCGGGAGCCAAAACAGCCACTAAGGCAAAAACACAAACGAACAATTTCATTTTTTAATTTTTAAAAATTTTTTACTATTAAGGCTTTGGTTTTTGTTATGTCTTCCTAGTGGAACACTTGAGCTAACTAATGTCAACGTTGGGTCATCCGTTGGATTATATACTAAAAAGTTAAATTTCGTTAACAATGCTCTAACATTGTTTCATTTTTAAGTTTTTTATTTGTTAAACTCTTCTCTTAGTTAATTAGATTTTTTTTGACAATCAATTGTTTAAAGAGTTTTTGTTAAATACTCGTAGTATTTTACAAAAAAAAGTACAAACATTTTTTCAAATATGTACCGAAAACACATTTAAACACTTTAGGCGTTGACAAAACGCTGAGAAATTTTGCTTAAAGTCTAGAGACAAAGAGGAAAGAAGGGACGTTCTTAGAATCCATATTAAATCCATTATCGAAATGTTCTAAGTTAAAGTTTGTTTGATATTAGGGTGGTACGAAATATGTTTAAGCAAGTACAAAAGTATAATAACACTGGTCAACAAGAGAAATTACTTTGAAGTCTAACTATTTAATTTCGATGTATTGTGGGCCCCTAAGTGCAAAAGCACCCAACATTTAAAATTCTATGGATACGATATTTATACCCTTCACCACCATAGGTGGAAAGGGTATAGTTAGTGCTGATGTATGTAACGCATGGAAATATTTCTCTTAGACCCACCTTTTAGTATACCAATAGGCTTAGAATCACTTTCTGAGTCGATTTAGCGATGTCCGTCCGTCCGTCCGTCCGTCCGTCTGGCTGGCTGGACCCCCATATAAATCTTGTAATCAAACTACAGGTCGCAATTCTAAAGCTAATTTGATGAAATTTGGCACAGATCATTTTTTTGATCATGGCTATTAAAATTCGTTAAAATCGGTCCATTATTTATGGTACCTCCCATAGGTCCCACTTCCCGGAATTGATATATTGGCCACAAATACCAAGATTTTTTCACGAAATTTAAACCAAATACTACTTATGTAAACCTAAATCACTGTACCAAATTTCGTTAAAATCGGTCCACATTTGACCGTAGCTCCCATACAAACTTTTCTTAAAAAAACGCACTAAATGAGACAAAAATCACTAAAACGCTCGTAAATCTGAAGATAATGGGAATTTTAAGTTTATTTTTTGCATACATAATTTTTGTAACAACTGTAATCAATTTGCCAAATTTCGAGATAAACGGTCCACATTTGACCCTAGCTCTCATATAAGTCCAAATGTCGGAAGCAACTTAAATATATAAGTTTTGAGAAAATGTTTGTATGATGGCAAAATTTAGCAAATATTTGTCTTTATACAGGAGAAATAACACTTTTGACCTTAGTGGTGAAGGATTTTGTATGGTCGGGCATGACCGACTATAGCACTTTCTAACTTGTTTTAATTAATTTTATTCTAAAATTACGGGGGTCGTTCCATTTTATCATATCTTGGGAATGGCTTATCTAAATTCGTTGAACACTGGCAGATTCACCACAGAATGCTATTTAAGCCTTAATAAAACAGTACCTGGTCGGAGCTTTATGATAAGCATCTTGAGGCAAATTTTACAGTTTTCATATATTTTATTTACAAAGTACTAGAATAAATTTATAGGAAAGACATTACACAAATATTCAGTTAATTTTGAATTATTTGATTTATTTTGTCCGATCAACACAACAGAAACCTCCATCGGCTCATGCGCGACAACTTTGCTAAATATTATAGTCTGATCAAATGCATAGTTTACGATTTAATTCATTTTGAGTAGTTTTCAGTGACGCCACCTGTCGGAAGTTGTTCATATCTAACAAGAAACCTTCGTCTGCTTATGCGTAACAACTTTGCTAATGATCATAACATAATAAAAAGCACAGTTTACGATTTAATTCACTTTGAGCAATTTTCAGTGGCGCCACCTGTTGGACTTTGGTCATACCAATTAATAAACCTTAGTCGGCTTATCCGCAACAACTTTGCTGAAGATCATAGCAAGAAAAAATGTACAGTTTACGATTTAATTGACTTTGAGTGAATTTCAGTGGCGCCATCTGTCGAAATTTCTTCATACCAAATGTAACCTCATATGTAACAACTTTGCTAAAGATCATAGCATGATCAAATGCACATTTTACGACTTAATTAATTTTTAGTAATTTTAAGTGGCGCCACCTTTTGGAAATTAGTGTTACCATTTTAAAATCCTTTGCCGGCATAGTTTACTATTCTATAAAGAGCACACATACAGACAAATATTCATTTGTTTAAAAGTTATAACATTACTACTTTTTCCCCCTTTTTATACCCTAATTTCAAAAAGTTCCTTATGCATATTTGGCACTTCTTTGGGACCAATTGAATTCAGTACATTTTATTAAAACACATTTAACATAATATTCCCATTTATATTACTTTTTGAGATGTTAAGTTATCATTTTATCCCTTTTTTACCCATTTTGGCCCCAAAATCAAAAAAGTACCAAATACGTGTTTAATATTTGTTTCACTGCAGAACAAAGTTTCTTGCTATATTATTTTGTTTAAAAAATAAAGTGGGTTAAAAAAGTACCAAAAAAACTATTTTCACTCTTTTTTACCCCCTAGCGGACATAGTTTCAAAAAAGTACCAAACGTAATCTTAATTTTGTTTCTATACCTATTATTTTAGGAGACATAATGTTTTCGATTTTTTCTAAATTTATGGCAGTAAAGGACCAAAAACTCTATTCCTTTAAGGCATCCCTATGGGAGGTACCCGAAATAGTAGTCCGATTTTGCCAAGTATAGGCATTGTCCTTGTGCTAAAATGCCTGTGTCAAATTTCAACAAATTATCATCTTTAAAGTTACATTTATAAAAAGCTAACATGGATAACCGGCCAGCCAGGCAACCTGACGGACATCGTTAAAACAGGGAGTGATTCTGAGTCAATTGGTATACTTAAAGGCGGGTCTCAGACCAATATTTTTATGCAATACAAACATCAGCACAAACCCAATATACCCTTTCCACCTATGGTGGTGAAGATTATAAAAAAGTACTGGGACCCTAAATCGTCTCAGTTTTTTTTTTTTTTAATTATCGAAGATGCGCTTTCTTTTTTCATTCTGACGAAGTCTGGAGTTTAAGGATGGCTCAGCAGTACTAAGATGACTCAGAAGTTTTAGGATAAAGTGCTACTCTAATGATTACTTAGCAGTTTTAGGATGAGTCAGTAGTTTAAAGATGACTCTGCAGCCTTAGGATGATTTAGCAAATTTAGGATGAATCAGAAGTTTAAAGATGAGTCTGTAGTTTAAAGATGACTCTGCAGTTTTAGGATGACTCAGCAGTTTAAGGATGACTCAAAGGTTCAAGGATGAGTCAGAAGTTTAAAGATGACTTTGCAGTTTAAGGATGACTCATCAGTTTAAGGATGACTCAGCAGTTTAAGGATGACTCAGAAGTTTAAGAAAGAGTTATATGACTTAGCAGTCTTAGGATGACTCAGCAGTTTTAGGATGAATCAGATGTTTAAGGATGACTCAGCAGTTTAAGGATGACTCAGAAGTTTAAGAAAGAGTTATATGACTTAGCAGTCTTAGGATGACTCAGCAGTTTTAGGATGAATCAGATATTTAAGGATGACTCAGCAGTTTTACGATGACACTGCATTCCTTTTTCTTTAACTCCTTATATGGTCGTATTTTCAAAAGCTACCGAAAATGTGGGATTTTATTTTCATTGCTGATCTCAACGCAGTTCCACTCTTATTTCTATCCTTTCTGGTCTAGGAGATATAATGTTACCGATTTGTCCCTTTTTCCCCCTTTAATAAAAAAATAGTACCAAATATGCATTGGATGTTACTTCCTCGTTAATAAGGGGTACCATATATGTTTGATTTTATTTTCATATTTATCGAGTCCGGTATAAATTCTGTTCTGTATTCATTGGCTCAGAAAATATATACTGTTAAAAAATAGTACCAAAAATAGTACCTTTTTCTACCACTTCTTGCCCTACTCTTGAAAAAGTACAGAATATTATAATTTTATTTTGCAGTTGATTCAAACCCAGTTTCAATTTTTTCCCTATCAACTTTAGTTTTGGCGATATGAAGTTACTATTGTTGTTTTTTTTTACCCTAAGCGGCTGAATTTGAAAAATGTACTGAATATGTGTTTATTTATTTTTATTGCTCTATTTCTGCTGGGAGAAAAAAATTATTTTCCCATTTTTACCCCCAAAATTAAAAAAAAGTTCCTAATACATGTTTAATATTTGTTTTATATCAATTGATTTTTCTAATTATATCATCGGTTCAATAGAAGTCCAAATATTAAAAACGCATTTCCTAACCTAAATTTTTTTCAGCTTTTTTTACCCTTTTTACCATTTAACTCGATGAAGTACCAAAAAAAGTACTAAAATTTCCAAAAATCCCTTCATATTCGATTTACATATGGGTAAATCCGAAAAACATTAAACCAAGGACAAAATTTTAAAACAAAATCACATATTTGGGTTTATGGAAAAATTTACCATATATTGATCCTTTAGAATATATAATGGATACGATTTTTGATTGCTCACTTCGTGAATGGTAGGTCTTTATTTAGATTTTATAAATTTTTTAAAATAATATATATAAATATATAATTCTCCGACAACATTCCATTTGGAACAAGGGCTACTTCTCTCAGACATTGAGCTACATCCGATTCTATTTTTAGACTCATTGAAAGGGACCTACGTTTTAAGGTCGCGGCGGCGCGCCGGCTCCGAACGGCAAATGCATTAGTTAGAGAAGTTTTACATAACCTAATACTCAACAACCAGTGGCTAGCTGAGTTATGAGGTGAACCACCGCTTTTTTTAATTAATTTTTTTCAAGTGGGTCTGACCAGGGATTGAACTTGGGACCTCTGGTATACTAGGCGGATGACTTACCTGCTATAATAATAGGTTTTTTAAAAGTTCATAAAAATCGCTAAAAGATCCATTTAGGTATCAAAATAATTTGAGTGATATAAATAACGACTGGTAGAAAAGGGCTCACAGTGTGTAGCGTCCGTCACAGAAATAAACGTTTTTTTAATTTCACTAGTGCACTTTTTTCCAATTGGACGTGGTTTGTAAAGACAACTTATAGTATGCTTTATATTAGGCTAAAAATATATAGATGTTAATATAGCTTTTTTCAAAACAATATGTCTAGGAAAAGGTGTAGCGTCCGTCACAGTATATATTTTTTTACAAAATTATATTTATTTAATTCAAAATTTACGAACACATGTCTGTCATGTTCATAAAGTCTACTGTCCATATCCACAGAATAAATTTAAGGTCTTAGGTGTTAAAAAAACATACAGTGGGCCTTTTGTAAATTTTTTTGATTTTTGGAACACAATAGATAGCCGCAGCATTCTTGGGACGAAAAATAAGATGTAAAAGGTGTACAACTTTAAATAAATGTATGTAAGTAACCGTTTTGTGAAATATTAAATTGTGCCCAAATATCGCATTTTTAACCGCGAACATGAAGTGGAAGAAAATGAAATTCGGGAACAAATAACACCATTATTTTCACTGATTTACGAACCCTTAAAAAATATGAATTTTTTATTAATAAAAAACATTCAAGTAAAAACTGTATCGTCCGTCATGTGGCGTCCGCAACAGTTTATTAATGGGGTTTCGGCGAAACTGGAAACTTTAAAATATTTTAGAAAAGCTGTTTTGTAATCCTCTGATTTTCCTCTATCTTCAATGTTTTTACAATTTTTTTTTATTACTATGACCGATTTGATGAAAATTACAGAAAGTAGCGTCCGTCACAGGACTTTAAATGCGAATATCTTTTTCTTCTAAAACAAGTATGTAATTAACAACAAATTAACATTCGAGAGCACAGTCGATGGGCTAATATTCTCCGAAATCTGTGTAAAGATATCTCGTGTAAAGCGACAATGGCATTCCTTTAAGTTAAATTTTTTTCTTCATAACTTATTTTAACATTTTAGCCAATCTTTTAATGAAAAAAATATAGTATCTGATATTTTTGGAATAATAATAATAATCGAATTAAATATGTACCTCATTCCGTAAAGCATTCGTTCTAAGCGTGTATCTTAAGATATTTTTGGGTTCGCTCGGATTTGAAATAATGTTTTTTTATTCATTATTTTCAAACCATTATTGGCTAAATATTATTTAATGTTTGTATGTTCTTTAATTTAACACCTGATTATCAGAGATTTCAATGTTAATTCATGATATTTTGTTCATAGATACTTAGAGCAAACAAATCAAGGTTTTTAATTTTAGCACAGTAGTTTTAAAGGGCGTTTAAGAAATCAGAATTTCTATATAAAAAATGTGATTTTATTCTTAAGTTTAATATATTTTGAGTATTACATGGATGAGAAAGAACACCTGTTTGGCGGAAATGTAAAATTTTTACCCCTTTAATTCAGAAACTTAAACTATCCAATAGACGTTGGTGTAAACTTTGTTGTAAATTATTTATATCCGAATCGAAAGATATCGTATTAAAAAATTTGGTCACTTGACGTGAAATCCCCCATATGTAAAGGGTGGTTAAATTGTAAGGGCCGATGTTGAATGTGAACCACACCTAAACGCCAAGTTTTTATCCAGACTTATTATGAAAATGGGCGTTCAAATCAAAATGCATATCGTGCACTTCGTGATTTTTTTGGTCAATTTGATCGTCCAGATGTGCGTTTAATCGCAAAAATCGTGGAAAAATTCGAACAAACCGGGTCTTTAACCCCTTGACGTATCAATCTGCGCAACGAAGTTCGCTTCCAACTGTTTGCACACAAGTTGCACTAAACAAACCGGTTTTGATGCTTAAGAACAGTCGCAAAACGAGTATGACTCGTGATAATCATGTTAGGCATATAAATAGTACCACGTGTCGGACTCGTGATAATCATGTTAGGCACAGAAATTGTACCACGAGTCAGACTCGTGGAAATACGTCAAGGGGTTAAAAGATGTGAGAACACCAGTGCATGATCGTATAGCTCGTACTGCAGAAAATATTGCTGCTGTTCGCGATAGTGTGGCTGAAGAGCAGTCCACCTCAACTCGTCATCGTGCCCAACAATTGCACCTCTCGCGCTCGTCGTTGATGAACATTATGCATAAAGACTTGAATTTACACGCTTACAAGGTGCAATTGGCTCAAGAACTAAAGCATCTTGACCATTCCAAACGTCGTGAATGGGCAGAATGGTAGCAAGAAATGGCAACAGTGGATGATCAATTTTCGAAGAAAATCGTCTTCAGTGATGAGGCACATTTTCACCTCAGTAGATTCGTCAATAAACAGAATTGCCGCATTTGGGCGAATGAGAATCCAAGAGTGATTGTCGAAAAGCCAATGCACCCACAAAGAGTGACTGTTTAGTGCGGTTTATGGGCTGGCGGCATCATCGGGCAGTATTTTTTCCAAAATAAGGCCGGTCAGGCAGTTACTGTGAATGGTGTTCGCTATCGTGAGATGATAACGAACTTTTTATGGCCCGAATTGGAAGATATGGATGTGGACGATATGTGGTTTTAGCAGGACGGTGCCACTTGCCACACAGCTAACGAAACAATGGCTCTTTTGCGCAACAAATTCAATGGCCGTGTTATCTCACGTAATGGCGATGTCAATTGGCCGCCAAGATCATGTGATTTGACACCGTTGGACTTTTTTCTTTGGGGTTATTTGAAAGAAAAGGTGTACGTCGATAAGCCAGCAACAATTCAAGAGCTAAATGATGAGATAATTCGGCACATTAACCGCATAGAACCTCCATTATGCCTCAGGGTCATCGAAAATTTGGACCATCGGATGGAGGTGTTTGGCCGATATTTTGTTCCATACATAATTGAGTAATACCAATATATCATAATAAAATAAAATTACAATAATTTCCTAAATAGTTTGTGTTTTATTCAAAATCAACATCGGCCTTTGAAATTTAACATCCCCTTTTTATAACTATAATCAAAAAGATTTTGAGGTACATTCAGTATATGTGACCTTCTCCGAGAAAAGGGACCTAGTGTGTTAAAAACGGGGTTGGAATTAAGAGTTAATTCTGGTACCTAAAAGAGTTTAGAATAAGATGAAATGAGTTAGATTTCTGATAAAAATTTATTAACCCAAAAAAAAAAAACGTACAAAACGAACTTGGAAAAAATGTATAAAAATGAGAAAAACATTAACCCCCTAATTCATAAACGTATAATAAAGCTATGCCAAGCTTATTATAATTCAAATTTTTTATACAAAATTCCAATTATAAGAATTTGATCATTTTATTATTGGTTTATGAATTAGGGGATAAAATTTTATTTTTTATTTTATTTGTCTTAAAACTTAATTTTCACACACTAGGTCCCTTTTCTCGAATAAGGTCACATATTGCACCTACGAAATTGGATAGCTATAGAAAAAGAAAAAAATTTTTAACGAAAATTTTTCTATAGAAAAAATTTTTTAACAAAATTTTTTTTATAGAAAAAATTTTTTAATTAAAATTTTTCTATAGAAAAAATTTTTCAACGAAAATTTTTTTAGAAACACTTTCTGAGTCGATTTATCGATGTCAGTCCGTCTGTGAAATTCATCAAAATCGGTCCATTATTTATGGTATCTCACATAGGTCCCACTTCCCGGAATTGATATATTGGCCACAAATATCAATATTTTTCCATGAAATTTATAACAAATAATGCTTATGTAAACGTAAATCACTGTACCAAATTTTGTTGAAATCGGTTCACATTTGACCATAGCTCCCATACAAACTCTTCTGTCAAAACGCTCTAAATGAGACGAAAATCACTAAAATGGTCGTAAATCTGAAGATAATGAGAATTTCTTTTGCATACATAATTTGTGTAGCAACTGTAATCAATTTGCCAAATTTTGAGATAATCGATCCACATTTAACTCTAGCTCTCATACTTATAAATCCAAATGACGGAAACAGCTTAAATATATGTTTTGAAAAAATGTTTGTATGATGGCAAAATTTAGCTAATATTTGTCTTTATACAGAAAAAAATGACATTTGACCTTAGTGGTGAAGGGTATCGTATAGTTGGGCTTGACCGACTATAGTACTTTCTTACTTGTTTTTCTTAATATTGTTACAAAATCTAAACACAGATTATTTTTTAAAAAATTTCAAATTTTATTCGTAAAATACGGTTAAGAAAAAAGAAAACAAGAGTTTTTTAAATGATTAACAAAGGAATTGAATCTCATAAATTGAGTTTGTTTTTACAACGACTTAACATCCAGGTGAAAGACCGGCTTGGCCAAAGCCCAAACCGAAGCCACCGCCATACCCATAACCAGCACCGGCACCATATGAAACCGGAAGACTGGCACCATAGCCACCACCATAACCGCCGCCATAGCCAGCGCTGAAACCACTTCCAAAGCCACCACCATAAGAAGAGCCATAAGTAGTACCATAAGAACCAGCATAAGCGGGAGTGATAAGAGGTTGAGCAGCTACAACTGGAGTAGAAGTGACTACAGGAGTGGAAACGGAAGTTACGACAGGAGTGGCAACAGAAGTTACTACAGGAGCTGAAACAGCGGGATGAACAGCAACAGCCGAGGCACCACCATAACCGCCAGCATAGCCTCCGGTGAAGCCAGCACCATAACCACCACCATAGCCTCTAGAATAACCGCCGGGTGCCACAGTCACTTTGATAACTTTAACATTATTGCCAAAGCCAGAGCCATAGCCGGAACCAAAGCCAGCGCCATAACCACCACCTGCACCATAGCCTGCACCATAGTTGTAACCACCACCATAACCTCCACCATAACCGCCACCGTAACCACCACCAAAACCGCCTCCAAAGCCGCTGTCCAGACTTCTGCCATAACTTGAAACTCCAGAAGTTCCTCCAAGTAAAAATCCCAGATCATCAAAGGTGGCCTGTGTGGGAGCCAAAACAGCCACTAAAGCAAAAACACAAGCGAACAATTTCATTTTGAAAATTTTTCAATATTTTTCAATTTTGTGGTGGATTTTTGTTATGTATTCCTAATGGATTACTCGAATTAACTAATATCAATGATGGGTTATCCCTGGGATTATATACCAAAAAGTTAAAATTCTTTAACAATGCTTTAACATTGTTTCAAAATAAATTTCAATTTTAAGTTTTAGTTTATTTATTTTGTTAATATCTAAATAAATAAACATTCCAGTATTTGTGTATATCTACTTGGTATATTGCACTATATTCCAAAAATTTTTTAACGAAAATTTTTCTATAGAAAAAATTTTTTAACGAAAATTTTTCTATAGAAAAAATTTTTTAACGAAAATTTTTCTATAGAAAAAATTTTTTAACGAAAATTTTTCTATAGAAAAAATTTTTTAACAAAAACTTTTCTATTGAAACAATTTATTAACGAAAAAAATTTTTTTCTAAAATTTTTCTATAAAAAAAAATTTTTATCTAAACTTTTTCTATAGAAATAATTTTTTTATCTAAAATTTTTCTATAGAAAAAATTTTTTAACGAAAATTTTTCTATAGAAAAAATTTTTTAACGAAAATTTTTCTATAGAAAAATTATTTTAACGAAAATTTTTCTATAGAAAAAATTTTTTAACGAAAATTTTTCTATAGAAAAAATTTTTTAACGAAAATGTTTCTATAGAAAAAATTTTTTAACGAAAATTTTTCTATAGAAAAAATTTTTTAACGAAAATTTTTCTATAGAAAAAATTTTTTAACGAAAATTTTTCTATAGAAAAAATTTTTTAATATAGAAAAAATTTTTTAACGAAAATTTTTCTATAGAAAAAATTTTTTAACGAAAATTTTTCTATAGAAAAAATTTTTTAACGAAAATTTTTCTATAGAAAAAATTTTTTCACAAAAACTTTTCTATTGAAACAATTTATTAACGAAAAAAATTTTTTTCTAAAATTTTTCTATAAAAAAAAATTTGTATCTAAAATTTTTCTATAGAAATAATTTTTTTATCTAAAATTTTTGTATAGAAAACATTTTTTAACGATAATTTTTCTATAGAAACAATTTTTTAACGAAAATTTTTTTATAGAAAAAATTTTTTAACAAAAATTTTTCTATAGAAAAAATTTTTTAACGAAAATTTTTCTATAGAAAAAATTTTTTAACGAAAATTCTTCTAAACGAAAAAATTTTTTAACGAAAATTTTTCTATAGAAAAAATTTTTTAACGAAAATTTTTCTATAGAAAAAATTTTTTAACGAAAATGTTTCTATAGAAAAAGTTTTCTAACGAAAATTTCTCTAAAGAAAAAGTGTTTTAACGAAAATTTTTCTGTAGAAAAAGTTTTTTAACGAAAATTTTTCTATAGAAAAAGTTTTTTAACGAACATTTTTCTAAAGAAAAAATTTTTAACGAAAATATTTCCAAAGAAAAAATTTTGAAAATTTTTCTATAGAAAAAATTTTTTAATGAAAATTTTTTTATAGAATAAATTTTTTAACGAAAATTTTTCTATAGAAAAAATTTTTTAACGAAAATTTTTCTATAGAAAAAATTTTTTAACGAAAATTTTTCTATAGAAAAAAATTTTTTAACGAAAATTTTTCTATAGAAAAAAATTTTTAAAGAAAATTTTTCTATAGAAAAAAATTTTTAACGAAAATTTTTCTATAGAAAAAATTTTTTAACAAAAACTTTTCTATTGAAACAATTTAATAACGAAAAAAATTTTTTTCTAAAATTTTTCTATAAAAAAAAAATTTTTATCTAAAATTTTTCTATAGAAATAATTTTTTTGTCTAAAATTTTTGTATAGAAAACATTTTTTAACGATAATTTTTCTATAGAAAAAATTTTTTAACGAAAATTTTTCTATAGAAAAAATTTTTTAACGAAAATTTTTCTATAGAAAAAAATTTTTTAACGAAAATTTTTCTATAGAAAAAATTTTTTAACGAAAATGTTTCTATAGAAAAAGTTTTCTAACGAAAATTTCTCTAAAGAAAAAGTGTTTTAACGAAAATTTTTCTGTAGAAAAAGTTTTTTAACGAAAATTTTTCTATAGAAAAAGTTTTTTAACGAACATTTTTCTAAAGAAAAAATTTTTAACGAAAATATTTCCAAAGAAAAAATTTTGAAAATTTTTCTATAGAAAAAATTTTTTAATGAAAATTTTTTTATAGAATAAATTTTTTAACGAAAATTTTTCTATAGAAAAAATTTTTTAACGAAAATTTTTCTATAGAAAAAATTTTTTAACGAAAATTTTTCTATAGAAAAAAATTTTTTAACGAAAATTTTTCTATAGAAAAAAATTTTTAAAGAAAATTTTTCTATAGAAAAAAATTTTTAACGAAAATTTTTCTATAGAAAAAATTTTTTAAGGAACATTTTTCTATAGAAACAATTTTTTAACGAAAATTTTTCTATAGAAAAAATTTTTTAACGAAAATAATAGAAAAAATTTTTTAATGAAAATTTTTTAACAAAAATTTTTTAACAAAAATTTTTTAAAGAAAATTTTTCTATAGAAAAATTATTTTAACGAAAATTTTTCTATAGAAAAATTATTTTAACGAAAATTTTTCTATAGAAAAATTTTTTTAACGAAAATTTTTCTATAGAAAAATTATTTTAACGAAAATTTTTCTATAGAAAAATTATTTTAACGAAAATTTTTCTATAGAAAAATTATTTTAACGAAAATTTTTCTATAGAAAAATTATTTTAACGAAAATTTTTCTATAGAAAAATTATTTTAACGAAAATTTTTCTATAGAAAAATTATTTAAACGAAAATTTTTCTATAGAAAAATTATTTTAACGAAAATTTTCTATAGAAAAATTATTTTAACGAAAATTTTCTATAGAAAAATTATTTTAACTAAAATTTTTCTATAGAAAAAATGTTTTAACGAAAATTTTTGTATAGAAAAAAATTTTAACGAACACGAGACAAAAATTTTTTAACGAAACCTTTTCTATAGAAAAAATTTTTTAATGAAAATTCTTCTATACAAAAAAATTTTTAAAGAAAATTTTTCTATAGAAAAATTTATAGAAAACATTTTTTTATAGAAAAATTTATAGAAACAATTTTTAACGAAAATTTTTCTATAGAAAAAATTTTTTAACGAAAATGTTTCTATAGATAAAATTGTATAACAATTTTTCCTTAAGAAAAATTGAATTTTATTTTGTACGAGAAGAGTTAAGCAACAAAATAAATAAACTGAAACTTAAATTTTAAATCAAAATTGAAACAATGTTAGACCATTGTTAATGATATTTAACTTTTTAGTATATAATCCGAGGGATAGCCTAACATTGACATTAGTAAACTAGAGTAATCCATCAGGAGTACATAACAAAATTCAATACAAAAATTTTAAAAAATGAAACTTTTCGTTTGTGTTTTTGCTTTAGTAGCTGTTTTGGCTCCAGCACAGGCCACCTTCGATGAACTGGGATTTTTACTTGGAGGGAGTTCTAGTGGAGTATCGAGTTATGGCAGAAGTCTGAGCAGCGGCTATGGTGGTAGTTATGGTGGAGGGTATGGCGGCGGTTATGGTGGAGGATATGGAGGCAGTTATGGAGGAGGATATGGTGGCGGTTACAACTATGGATCTGGCTATGGTGGTAGTTATGGCTCTGGCTTAAGTTCCGGCTATGGCTCTGGCTTTGGCAACAATGTTAAAGTTATCAAAGTAACTGTGTCACCCGGCAGTGGTGGCTACTCCGGTGGTTACTCTAGAGGTTATGGTGGCAGTTATGGTGGTGGCTTTACCGGAGGCTATAGCAGTGGTTATGGTGGTGCATCGTCAATTGCTGTACAACCCGCTCTATCCACTCCTGTAGTAACTTCTGTTTCAACTCCGGTGGTGACTTCCGTTTCCACTCCTGTTGTTACTTCTTCTTCAGTTGTAGCTGCTCAACCTTTGATCACTCCTGCTTATACTGGTTCTTATGGAGGTAGTTATGGCTCTTCTTATGGAGGTAGTTTTGGAAGTGGTTTCAACTCTGGCTATGGCGGCGGTTATGGTGGTAGTTATGTTGCCAGTCTTCCAGTTTCATATGGTGCCAGTTCTGGTTATGGTTACGGTGGTGGTTTCGGCTTCGGCCAAGCCGGTCTATCAGCTGGTTGTTAAATCGATGTAGAAAATATCTCAATTTATGAAAATCATTTCTTTTGTTAATAATTTTCCAATACTCTTGCTTTGTTTTTACTTATCAATATTTTACGAATAAAATTTATAACAAATAAAAAAAAAGTTTTTAATATGAAAATTTTTATAAAGAATAATTCACAATATGAAAAATTTAAGAACAAAAATTTTTCAATATAACGAAAAATTTCTATAAGAAATCCGACTTTTAGTTTGTGTATATAGAATTTTAAGTGAAAATATTTACTTTTGTTAGTTTAAAAAATGTGGATATAAAGAAACTTCATGTGCTATAGTGGGTGCACACTATGCAATGCTTCTGTGCAATATGACAAATTTAATTTAAGATTGCACAGTTTGTATTCATATATATGATCTTATTTACTTTTTCTATAGAAAAATTTTTAACATTGAAAATTTTTCTATAGAAAAAATGTTGACATTGAAATTTTTTTTATAAAAAAAATTTTAACATTGAAAATTTTTCTACAGGAAAATTTTTAACATGAAAATTTTTCTTTAGAAAAATTTTTAACATTGAAAATTTTTCTATAGAAAAATTTCTAACATTTAAAATTTTTCTATAGAAAAATTTTTAACATTGAAAACTTTTATATAGAAAAATTTTAAACATTGAAAATTTTTCTATAGAAAAATTTTAAACATCGAAAATTTTTCTATAGAAAAATTTTTAACATTGAAAATTTTTAACATTGAAAATTTTTCTATAGAAAAATTTTTAACATTGAAAATTTTTCTATAGAAAATTTTTTTAACATTGAAAATTTTTCTATAGAAAAATTTTTAACATTGAAAATTTTTCTATAGAAAAATTTTTAACATTGAAAATTTTTCTATAGAAAAATTTTTAACATTGAAAATTTTTTTATAGAAAAATTTTTAACATTGAAAATTTTTCTATAGAAAAATTTTTAACATTTTTCTATAGAAAATTTTTTAACATTGAAAATTTTTCTATAGAAAAATTTTTAACATTGAAATTTTTTCTATAGAAAAATTTTTAACATTGAAAATTTTTCTATAGAAAAATTTTTAACATTGAAAATTTTTCTATAGAAAAATTTTTAACATTGAAAATTTTTCTATAGAAAAATTTTTAACATTGAAAATTTTTCTATAGAAAAATTTTTAACATTGAACATTTTTCTATAGAAAAATTTTTAACATTGAAAATTTTTCTATAGAAACATTTTTAACATTGAAAATTTTTCTATAGAAAAATTTTTAACATTGAAAATTTTTCTATAGAAAAATTTTTAACATTGAAAATTTTTCTATAGAAAAATTTTTAACATTGAAAATTTTTCTATAGAAAAATTTTTAACATTGAAAATTTTTCTATAAAAAATTTTTAACATTGAAAATTTTTCTATAGAAAAATTTTTAACATTGAAAATTTTTGTATAGAAAAATTTTTAACATTGAAAATTTTTCTATAGAAAAATTTTTAACATTGAAAATTTTTCTATAGAAAAATTTTTAACATTGAAAATTTTTCTATAGAAAAATTTTTAACATTAAAAATTTTTCTATAGAAAAATTTTTAACATTGAAAATTTTTTTATAGAAAAATTTTTAACATTGATAATTTTTCTATAGAAAAATTTTTAACATTGAATATTTTTCTATAGAAAAATTTTTAACATTGAACATTTTTCTATAGAAAAATTTTAAACATTGAAAATTTTTCTATAGAAAAATTTTTAACATTGAAAATTTTTCTATAGAAAAATTTTAAACATTGAACATTTTTCTATTGAAAAATTTTTAACATTGAACATTTATCTATAGAAAAATTTTTAACATTAAACATTTTTCTATAGAAAAATTTTTAACATTGAAAATTTTTCTATAGAAAAATTTTTAACATTGAAAATTTTTTTATAGAAAAATTTTTAACATTGATAATTTTTCTATAGAAAAATTTTTAACATTGAATATTTTTCTATAGAAAAATTTTTAACATTGAACATTTTTCTATAGAAAAATTTTTAACATTGAAAATTTTTCTATAGAAAAATTTTAAACATTGAAAATTTTTCTATAGAAAAATTTTTAACATTGAAAATTTTTCTATAGAAAAATTTTAAACATTGAAAATTTTTCTATAGAAAAATTTTAAACATTGAACATTTTTCTATTGAAAAATTTTTAACATTGAACATTTATCTATAGAAAAATTTTTAACATTAAACATTTTTCTATAGAAAAATTTTTAACATTGAAAATTTTTCTATAGAAAAATTTACAGCATTGAAAATTTTTCATTAGAAAAATTTTTAACATTGAAAATTTTTAATATTTTTTTTTTAAATTTTAATTTTTAATATTGAAAATTTTTCTATAGAAAAGTTTTTAATATTGAAAATTTTTATATTGAAAATTTTCTATAGAAAAATTCTCAATATTGAAAATTTTCTATAGAAAAATTCTCAATATTGAACATTTTCTATAGAAAAATTTTCAATATTGAAAATTTTCTATAGAAAATTGAATATTGAACATTTTCCTATAAAAAAATTTTTAACATTGAAACTTTTTCTATATAAAAATTTTCAACATTGAAAATTTTTTCTATAGAAAAATTTTCAAGATTGAAACTTTTTCTATAAAAAATTTTAAAAAGTTTTTCTATAGAAAAATTTTGAATGTTAAAAATTTTTCAATAGAAAAATTTGTCGATAGTTAAAATGTGTCTATTGAAAATTGACGACGTTTAAAATTTTTCTATAGAAAAATTTTCGATATATAAAATTTTTGTAATCGATTTTGCAGTTTATTAACTTTATTAGCCAGATAATTAGCTTAAACATCGAAATATCTCATAACTTCATTTGGTTATTTTACAATGCAATTTTGCGTGAAATACCTAATAATAATGACCTTGAATTATTACTATTTATATATGTTTTTATTTGATAAATCCACTACTAATACTAGTATGTATTTATGTACTAAAAAATACTAACTAAAATACAAAGACGACCTGAGTGCTCTATCCATTCACTTGAATGGGTCGGTTGACTGAAAATACTCGAATAACTAAAATTTTTCTTTATCTTGAGTTGACAAGATCAATTAACTGGTAGTTGATGGATAAAAATTAACACCTTTTTTGGATTTTGTTGGACATTGGGTTTTTTTCTAATATTTTCGTACAACGATCAAACATATTGTTTTGGGGTGAATCTTGAATTCAATGAAAAATTGTTGAGATTTTAGTATTTTTGAGCAGAAAACATAAATTTTGTTGGCAGAATAACTTAACGATTCGAAAATGTTTGAAAACGTAATTGGGTGTAAATATTTTTATTTAATAATAAATTATATGAATTTATGATTATTAATTTATTGAACATACTTTTATATTAATGGTATGTTAATTGAAGATAATTTGTAAAAAGTTAATCGTAGGTTGAATATTTCAATATAAAATTTTTTAACAAAAAGACCTTATATCGAAATATTTTCTATAAAAATAATTTTCAAATTAAATATTCTTTACAAAATTGTTTCTGTAAAAAATTTTTCGATTAAAAATTATTTCTATAGTTTTTCTATAGAAAACTAAGAGTTTAAACAACTGAAAAATTTTAGTTCAAAAATTTTAAATTCGTTAAAAAAGTTTTTTCCACAGAAAAATTTTCGTTAAAAATTTTTTCTATAGAAAAATTTTCGTTAAAAAAATTTTTCTATAGAAACATTTTTGTTAAAAAATTTTTTCTATCGAAAAATTTTCGTTAAAAAATTTTTTCTATAGAAAAATTTTCGGTAAAAAATTTTTTCTATAGAAAAATTTTTGTTAAAAAATTTTTTCTATAAAAAATTTGTTTCTGTAGAAAAATTTTTTCTATAGAAAAATTTTCGTTAAAATAATTTATCTATAGAAAATTTTCGTTAAAATAATTTTTCTTTAGAAAAATTTTCGTTAAGATAATTTTTGTATAGAAAAATTTTCGTTAAAATAATTTTTCTATAGAAACATTTTCTTTAAAATAATTTTTCTATAGAAAAATTTTCGTTAAAATAATTTTTCCATAGAAAAATTTTCGTTAAAATAATTTTTCTATAGAAAAATTTTCGTTAAAATAATTTTTCTATAGAAAAATTTTCGTTAAAATAATTTTTCTTTAGAAAAATTTTCGTTAAGATAATTTTTCTTTAGAAAAATTTTCGTTAAGATAATTTTTGTATAGAAAAATTTTCGTTAAAATAATTTTTCTATAGAAACATTTTCTTTAAAATAATTTTTCTATAGAAAAATTTTCGTTAAAATAATTTTTCCATAGAAAAATTTTCGTTAAAATAATTTTTCTATAGAAAAATTTTCGTTAAAATAATTTTTCTATAGAAAAATTTTCGTTAAAATAATTTTTCTTTAGAAAAATTTTCGTTAAGATAATTTTTGTATAGAAAAATTTTCGTTAAAATAATTTTTCTATAGAAACATTTTCTTTAAAATAATTTTTCTATAGAAAAATTTTCGTTAACATAATTTTTCTGTAGAAAAATTTTCGCTAAAATAATTTTTATATAGAAAAATTTTCGTTAAAATAATTTTTCTATAGAAAAACTTTCGTTAAAATAATTTTTCTATAGAAAAATTTTCGTTAAAATAATTTTTCTATAGAAAAATTTTAGTTAAAATAATTTTTCTATAGAAAAATTTTCGTCAAAAAAAATTTTTCTATAGAAAAATTTTAGTTAAAATAATTTTTCTATGGAAAATTTTAGTTAAAATAATTTTTCTATGAAAAATTTTAGTTAAAATAATTTTTCTATAGAAAAATTTTAGTTAAAATAATTTTTCTATAGAAAAATTTTAGTTAGAATAATTTTTCTATAGAAAAATTTTAGTTAAAAAAATTTTCTATAGAAAAATTTTCGTTGAAAAATTTTTTCTATAGGAAAATTTTCGTCAAAAATTTTTTTCTATAGAAAAATTTTCGTTAAAAATTTTTTTCTATAGAAAAATTTTCGTTAAAAAATTTTTTCTATAGTAAAATTTTCGTTAAAAAATTTTTTCTATAGAAAAATTTTCGTTAAAAAATTTTTTCTATAGAAAAATTTTCTTTAAAAAATTTTTTCTATAGAAAAATTTTCGTTAAAAAATTTTTTCTATAGAAAAATTTTCGTTAAAAAATTGTTTCTATAGAAAAATTTTCGTTAAAAAATTTTTTCTATAAAAAAATTTTCGTTAAAAAATTTTTTCTATAGGAAAATTTTCGTTAAAAAATTTTTTCTATAGAAACATTTTCGTTAAAAATTTTTTTCTATAGAAAAATTTTCGTTATTAAATTTTTTCTATAGAAAACTTTTCGTTAAAAAATTTTTTCTATAGAAAAATTTTCGTTAAAAAATTTTTTTCTATAGAAATATTTTAGTTATTTTTTTTTATAGAAAATTTTTCGTTAAATTTTTTTTTTTTTTATAGAAAAATTTTCGTTAAAAATTTTTTTTCTATAGAAAAATTTTCGTTAAAATTTGTTTCTATAGAATAATTTTCGTTAAAAATTTTTTTCCATAGAAAAATTTTCGTTTCAAATTTTTTTTCCATAGAAAAATTTTCGTTTAAAATTTTTTTCCATAGAAAATATTTGTAATTAAAAAAAACAAAATTTCAAATTTAATTTAAAATAATCTTATTTATTTGGTAAAAATAATTTGTAGCAAAATTAATGATAAAAACCTTAAGAACAATTTTAAGGTTCATAATTATGTTATGGCCTATTTAAGAATTCGACTAAGGATGAGTGAAACTCGTTTTCGTTAGTGTTGATTAACATCCCGAGCTTTCTACTGGAGGAGGTCCGTAGCTTTGAGCAGGTACATGTGCTTCTTCCTCTGAGCTATCATTAATTTGTGGTTGAGGTTCGGGAGCTGGAACTACAACTTGTTCGGGTTGTTGATAAATTGGTTGGGGTTGAGGTTGTTGGTAAATGGGTTGGGGTTGAGGTTGCTGGTAAACAGGTTGGGGTTGAGGTTGTTGGTAAATGGGCTGGGGCTGAGGTTGTTGGTAAATGGGTTGGGGTTGAGGTTGTTGATAGACAGGTTGAGGTTGATATTGTTGGTAGGCGGGTTTGTGTACGGTAATGTGAACATAAGTGGGCTGGTTACGTTGAATATATTGAGGTTGCACTTGACGCTGAACATAAACTGGGGTGAGTTGACGATATTGTACTCGAGCAGGAGCTTCAATTTGAACTGATCTCACAGCTTGAACAGGGGCAGCCACTTCGGTTTGAGCATTAGCCTGAACTTGTACAGCTTGTACTGGAGCAGGGACTGGTACGGATTGTACAGTTTGAGCAGATGAATAAGAATGAGCAGCAGCATAGGATTGAGTTACGGGAGCTTGAACGGCAACAGGTGCAGGAGCTTGAACTCGAACAGTTGGAGCGGTATAAGTTTGTACGGGAGCGGGAGCAGAATAAGTCTGTGCTACTGGAGCGGAGGTATATGATTGAGCAGAAGCGTAAGATTGGGCATAAGATTGAGCAGGAGCTTGAACTTCAACAGATGGAGCAGCATAAGTTTGTACGACAGGAGCGGGAGCTTGAACTTGAACAGATGGAGTAGCATAAGTTTGTACGACAGGAGCGGGAGCTTGAACTTGTACTGTTGGAGCGGCATAAGTTTGTACAGCAGGAGCTGCATAGGTTTGTACTGAAGCTGGTGCTGCAGACCAACTGGAACCAGAGGAGGATGAACCATAATTGTTATAATAACTTTGAGGCTGTTGGAAAGCTTGAGCAAAGATACGTGGCACAACAACTTTGACAACCTTAACATTTTGTTCGTTATCTCTGGCATAATTGGAGCTATAACTATCAGCATAGCTATTGGAATAACCGCCACCATAAGATTGTTGACCCCAACCATAGTTTGATGTTTGGCCAGTGTAGACAGGACGATTGTAGTTGAAACCACCACCACCATTACTTCTGCCCAAATTCGATATAGCTCCAATACCGCCAGCAGCAATACCCGCCTTCAAAGCCAATTTGCCCAAAACTAATTTAGCGCCCAACAAGGCTTGAGCAGGAGCTGCCATAGCCAATATGGCAACCAAGAAACAAGCGTACACTTTCATTTCGATTTTAATAATAGACCGCGATTAGTTCCTGAACGTTTAATAAAAGTAAGCCACGTTATACGCACACCTAATCGTCGACAACTGATATTGATTTTCAAGCCTACCCTCAAATTTATAGCCCAACTAAATTTGTTAATTTTTGCTTTTAATGTTAATGATTTTAAATTGGCCAGACCAACAAAAGAAGCTGTACTTTTAAGTAAATAAAATCTTTAGAGAGCCAAAAAAAAAAGTCTGCAAGAACTATTTGATAAATTTCTTTCCGCAGAATCTAAAACTCAAATCCCGCCCTTTTCGAAATTTTAGCATAAGTAAATATTAGGTACTAATCCAATAGCTAATGTAATATTAATTTCCAAAAACAAAAACTAAAAAACCTGTGAAGACTCTCTTTTCTTCAGTTGAAAAGAAAATTGTAGGTACAATTTTGTATTGACTTAATTAATAAGTACCAACGCCAAACTTCAACTGATTGTACATAGCCCTACCCATTAATATTTTGAGTTGAATGTGTAAATATGTAAATCAGTTTATGTACTTAAAATTTTCAAATACAGATTTAGCATTTAAATTAAAAAAAAAAAATGTTTAGAGGCGTCTGACCTCAAAGTAGGTTAACTAAATATATAGCAGATTTGTTCAAATTTGATAATATCTATAAACAAGGCTATAAAAAGATTTTCTATTATATACTAATATGAAGTCTTGCTATGGGTTTGGAGTTTATTCTACAAGACAGTTCTGGAAAAAATTTTATAAGAATATTAAAATAGTCGACTATGAAGTTCATTGCGTTACCAGGAAATTTAGCAAAAAGTATATTACTGGCCACTCCTGTTCAGCCAGATCACATAACAGTAGGTGGCAAGTGTAGATAATATATTTTGCTTCTACAAAAGCCCCTGATTAGGTTTTCGTAGTAATATAAATGATTTCATCTTTAATCTGTAAATTAGTGCAAAATCTTGCGAATACGACTACTTAACAGTTCTCTTGCAAATTTCTAAGGCCCGACCCTCACATAATATGCTGAACCATCTCGATAAGGGATCGGCTGATGTTGAATTCGGAAAATCAGAATTCAGATAGTTAATGGCAGCTTGACTATCAGAGATTATATATAATTATTTTTTCCATCACTTGTGATTGCATTACATATCATCTGATTTTGCCTTGGAACAACTTAAAAACGATAACGACTTTCATCTGAGTGGTGCGGTAAATAAACAAAACTGTCAATCCTGGTGCGAAGAAATTCCACAAATTATTCATTAACAACCATTACATTCACCTAAATGATCGGTCTATGTAGTGGAATCATAGGTCCGTACTTCTTTCAAAATGAAACTGCTAGCATCGTTAGTGTCAATGAAGAATGGTATAGATCGATGATAACCAACTTTTTATAACCACAATTTTAAGAAGTTGATCTTAACAACATCTGGTTCCAACAAGACGGGGAACGTGATATACAGCACGTGCAACAACCGAATTATTGCGAAAAAGGTTCCAAGATTTGATTATTTCAAGGAAATGTGACATTGATTGGCCTCCAAGAAGTTGATATTTAAAACCATTAGACTACTTCTTGCGGAGCTATTTGAAGTCATTGGTCTTTAGAAATAAACCAGACTCTCTTCAAGTTTTCAAATACAATAGTCAAAGTGCTATTTATGACATACGACATGATTTAATAGAAAAAGTGTTCACAAATTGGGTTCATCAAATTCGTTCTTGCAAAAGAAGTCGTTGAGGCCATTTGAATGATGTTTTATTCAAAACTTAATTGTATCGATTGAACTTGAACAATTTGTATGTTTTTTTATACCCACCATCAAAAAGAATGGGCGGTATATTGAGATTGTCATTCCGTTTGTAATTTCCTTAATATTGGCTCAAAAATCAAAAACGATATATATTCTGAATCCTTATGAAATTCTAAGACGATTGAGCGTTGTCCATCTGTCTTTCCGTCTGTCTGTCTTTCGTCTGTCTTTCTGTCTGTTTGTCTGTCTGTTGAAATCATGGGAACGCCTAAACGAAAGGAGCTAGCTCACTGAAACTTAGTAAAAACATTCTTCATTTTGGTGTTGAAATTGGGCAAAATCGGTTAACATTTGACAATAGCTCCCGTATAATCTCGTCTAGGGTAATCGCTTATTTGCTAATAAATGACAAATTATAACAGCTATGACGACTAAATTTGGTATCTAGAAGTTTTACATAAGCACTAGGCAGCATATCATTGAAATCGGTTCACATTTAACCATAGCTCCCATATAAAAAACTTACGGAAACAGCCTAAATTCCACCTGAAATTCAATTAAATGCCAATAAATAATAAACTGTAATAGCTGTGGCCACTAAATTTAGCACAAGGAAGTCTTATGTGAATGCCAGCCAATGTGCTAAATTTTGTTACAATCAGTCAGAATTTGACCATAGTTCCCATATAAAAAACTTACAGAAACACAAAAATACAAAAAGAAAAGGAGATTTTTGTCCGTCTGTCCGTCAGATAAAAGCGCGACAGCTCCTTAACTACAAAAGCTAGAGCGACAAAATTTTACAAAAGTATTATTGATATGTAACAAAAGTTTTGTACTGAAAATGGGCGAAATCGGTTCACATTTAGTTAGAGCTCCCATATAACCCCGCCTCGGGAAACACATGAATGCTGATAAATTGAGTACAATTGTAATAGCTAAAGAGTGTTCTAAAAAAAATATGCATTTACTATTTTAGACAAAATTTATCCATAGTGCAAGAAATAATTTATTTTTTGATCAAGTTAGTTTCTATAGATATGTCAGATACTATTATTTTAGAAATTATTAATCTTGAATAGTTATTTCAATCAAAATGGACTGCGAAAAAAAAGTTCGTGAAAATATAATTAAAACTTTTCAAAAAAATCCGTCATGGACTTTTAAAAAAATAGCTAAAAATTTGAAAGTTGACCCCCGAACGGTTTCTAATGCCATCAGACGGTATAAGGAAAACCTGAGAATTGAAAGAAAACCTGGATCAGGGAGGAAAAAAGGTCCTACAGATATTGGTAAGGCAAAAGAAGTCGAGCGACTCTTTCGAAGAGCGCCTAACACTTCTTTAAGAAAAGCAGCTCGTACGGTGAAATGTTCTACGAATTTTGCACATAGAGTCAAAGCTTATGCTGGACTGAAGACATACAAAGTCCAAAAGGTTCCAGATCGCAATGCTATAAAGAACTTAGAAGCAAAAAAACGAGTGAAAAAATTGAAGTCTGATTTTATAAAAAAATACACCTGTTGTGTGATGGATGATGAAACATACGTACTGGCAGACTTTTCTCAACTTCCTGGTCAAGATTTTTATGTTGCTGATAAACGGGGCAATGTTCGGCAAGAGTTTCGCACAAAAAAGCAAACAAAATTCCGTAAAAAGTTTCTCGTGTGGCAAGCTATTTGCAGTTGTGGCAAAAGAAGTAAAGTATTTGTGGCATCTGGCACAATAAACACAGAAATTTATATAAAGGAGTGCCTACAAAAACGGTTGTTACCCTTTTTAAGAGACTACATTTTTTTGGCCCGATTTGGCATCATGCCATTATGGAAAAAAGGCACTTGAGTGGTACTCAAAGAATAATGTCATTTTTGTACCACGAGAGGCAAATCCACCTAACTGTCCAGAACTTTGGCCTGTGAAAAGGTATTGGGCTCTGGTAAAAAAGGAATTGAAGAACACAGGAAAGATTTCCAAGAACATGTCCGATTTTAAGCACAGGTGGAACACATGCTCCAAAAGCAACTGTAAAATCTTTAATGGCAGGGTTTCCGAAAAAAGTCGATAATTTTGCAAAACCCGAGTACTAAGTAAACATTTTAATGCTAAATGATTTTGTATAATATGTCATTATATTTGCGTATTTTGTAGAGTTTTTATATTAAAAGGTTTGATTTTTATTTAAGAAAATCCAACTACAAATTTTATTTAGAGCACTCTTTATGACGACTAAATTTAAAATAGAGAAGTTTTATGCAACTATTGGTCAGTATATCAAATTTTATAGGAATCGGTCCATATTTGACTATAGCTTTCATATAAAAAACACTCCCGGAAACAACAAATATTAAGCAAGGACCAGTTAAAAGCTATTAAATTAGAAACTTTGACAGCCACTAAATTTTGCAAAAAAAAAAGCTTTATATAAATACCAGCCAGTGTGTGAAGTTTTGTTCGGTCAACATTTGGCTATAATTCTTATGTATATATAACATCCCCTTTTTTATATCTACAATCAAAAAGATTCGGAGGTACAAGCAGCATATTAAGGTAGATGCATTAGGAACTCCTAATCAAATATATGCAAAGATTAAATTGGTTTGAGATTCGCACTAAAAATTAAGGGACACGTGTTCGGTACTTTTTTGAAAATCTGCCGCCTAGAGGGCAAAACAGTGTAGAAAAGGGAGAAATTAGTAACATCATATCTCTGAAACCAACATAGATAGAAACAAAGTTGAAATTGGATTTTAATCGGCTAGAAAAATAAGGGGATATGTGTTTGGCACTTTTTTGCAAATGGCACTTATATGGATAAAAAAGGGTAAAAACTATATTTTGGGACTTTTTTTAACTAATAAACATAGAAACATAATTTATATCGCAACCAATAAATATTAAAAAACAATTAAATATGTATTTGGTACTTTTGCGATTAATGGGGTACAAAAGGGTAAAAAAGGGAAAATATTCAAGGGTAGGTTTTTTGCTTTTTAGCTATGGATATCTTTTAGGCTAATGAAGCCAGAAGTAAAATTCATTGACTGGTCGATTGACATTAAAAATAAATAAACTATGTGTTTGGTACTTTTTTTTTAATTTTGGGGGTAAAATTCTGTAAAGTATATCTTCTAAACCAAAAGTGATAGAAACAAAAGCTAAAATGGTCTGAGATTGGCACTTAAAATTAAGGGACACTTGTAATATCACTGCTGAAAAAGATTTTTAATAGTTCAGAGCATACTAAAATATACATATTCTTTTTAAGTCTTGGGAAAAAAGTTCCCCCTGCTCCTATTGTGCTTAATTATTTACAAGCTAATCTAAGTAATACAAATAAGAGTTCATTTTGCTCTGATCTTGATTTTTCATTTTTCTGTGGAATAACTTCCCTTGCTCCGATCCTACTGATATTTTATTTGTTAGGGGGGAACATTTTCCCAAAACTATTGGCCGAAAAGTTTATTGCAGAAAATGAAGGTTAAAGCCTTTCTGAGTATCCTTTGCTTCGATCCTGTTTATATTTTATTTGTTGGATGGAAAATTTAGCCTGAACTATTACGAGCTATAACGCGCCTTAAGTTATTTCAACGAGTTAGTCTTCTAAACATTTTTTTAGATATATCGTTCTGATTAAGGTTGGACCCTTACTAAGACGAAAAACAATTGATAAGACTAGTTATATAATTTTACTATTAATTTTTATTTTGAATATAAATATTTCTAATTTTGAAGTTTTTCTACAGTCTATTTATAAAATGGACTAAGAATAGGGAGATATCCCTATTCTAACAATTAGTTTTTTCTGAAGGTGGAGGACCATAAATTTGAGCTGGTACATTTACGTATTCACCACCAGTGCTTTCTTCAATTTGTTGTAAAGCTTGGACATCAGATTCAGCAACTGAAGTGGCTTGTTGGTAGCTAGGCTGTTGTTGTTGCACTGCATACTGGTATTGGATGGGCTTCTCAATGGTTATATGGGCGTAGATGGGTTGAGAACGTTGAACGTACTGAGCCTGAGGTTGAACATACTGACGTTGGGGTTGGACATACTGAGTTTGAGCCTGAGCATATTGAGCTTGAGGTTGAGCATAGACTGGTGCTGGGTTTTGTATACGTTGTTGAACAGCAACTGGGATATCGTGTTGGATGGGTTGTGGTGCATAGGTTTGTACTGCAGGGGCAGCTTGATAATATTGAGCGGGATAACTTTGAACTGAAGGAGTAGAGGCTGGGGCATAGGAGGAATAACTTGCAGCAGAAGAGGCAGATGCAGAGGAAGAACTTCCAGCATAATTGTCATAGTAAACTTGACGTTGTTGAGGGGCATCAGAATAACGTGGTACAGCTATTTTTATTACCTTTACAACTTCTTCATTATCTTGACCGTAATTAGAGTTATAGCTATCAGCATAACTATTCGAATAGCTGTCGGCATACGATTGTTGACCCCAACCATTGTTGGACTTTTGACCATGGTTGAAATTTAAGCCTCCGCCATTATTTCCCGAACTACGACTGAGAGCTTTAAGTCCAACTGCTGCAATTCCGGCTTTTAAAGCAACTTTACCCAAAACCAATTTGGCACCCAATAAGGCTTGGGCAGGAGCAGACATTACCAACAAGGCGGCCAATAGACAGATGTACACTTTCATCATTTCGAATAAGGTTTTTTTTATAACTTTTACGTATCGTTGAAGTGAGACGCGTCTTGTAGACAAGCGATCGTAGAAAACTGATGTGGATTTTTAAGCCTACCAGCAAATTTATAGTTTAGCCAAAGTTTATTTTCTTTAAAATTTCCAGAAGTCACAAGTATTGACTTCCTTAGCATCCGAATCTAATTAACTGCCCCTCCCAAGTCTCTTCCCAAAAATTAATGTAAATTATGAATTTTTAATGTAATATTCAAAAATAATAAGATAAACATTTTCCGTATTTAATTGATTTCTACTAGAGTACCTACATATAGTTCAAACTTTAGACCTACTCATGGACATCATGGATGTAATTATGTAAATTATATTTGCATTTTCAAAATGCCTAAATGTTTACTAAATTTTAAGTTTTTTTTTTTTAATTATTTGAACTTCAAACTCAATTTTATATACGTTTGGGAAAACTATTAACAAAACAACTAAAATATTAGTTATCAAAAGAGTTCAATGAACTTTTAAAATAATATATCCGGTTTGAATTAATACTATTTAAATAATAACTGTTAATTTCAAAATTTTCTGTTTTGATTGTTATGATTTGATATGAGGTTGCAAATCTTCTCTACTCTAAAAAATAAAATTGTTATAAGTTTGTGCTAATGGAGATATAAGATATTTGCCTCACCACCTATAAATAGACTGATCTACTCAATACCTCTTCCGGATAATGATAAGGATATTTGTATTTTCTATTTTAATGTAAACTGCTATGTTCAAGTCGTAATTCGGTTTAGAACTCACGAAAGTCATTAAGAATTTTGTAATTTGTTAACCCTTTTGCTACGTTGTATCCATATGGATACATCAAACTTTTGAGGCATCTAACAATCTTCAAGCCAAATAAATTACTAAGATATCAATTTATGTATCATTTTTATACCCATCATCAAAAAGAATGAGGGGTATATTGATATTGTCATGCCGTTTGTAATTTCCTTAATATTAGCTCAAAAACCAAATATGAAGTATATTCTGAATCCCTATGAAACTCTAGACGATTGAGCGATGTCCGTCTGTCTGTCTGGTGTCGGCACGATGAAACCTTTACGAAAGAATATAGGTCACTGAAATTTGGCATAAATATTCTTAATTTCTTGAACAATTTTGACCATAGCTCCCGCATAATCTCGTCTAAGCTAATCGCTTGTTTGCTAAATGACAAATTATAACAGCTGTGATGATAAAATTTGGTATATATAAGTTTTACATAAGCGATAGCCAGTATATAAAATTTCATCTAAACCGGTTTACATTTAACCATAGCTCCCATACAAAAAACTTACGGAAACAGCCTAAATATAACCTAAATCACACTTAAATGATAAACTGTAATAGCTTTGGCCACTAAATTCAGCACAAGGAAGTCTTATGTCAATCCTAGGCAGTGTGCAAAATTTTGTCACAATCGGTCACCATTTGACCATAGCTCCCATATAAAAAACTTACGGAAACACAAAAATACAAAAAGCGCGGTAGCGCCTTAACAAAAAGAGAGCTAGATGTACAAAATTTTATAAAAGTATTTTGGTTATCTTGAAAAAGTTGTGTATAGAAAATGGACGAAATCGGTTCACATTTATTTAGAGCTCCAATATAACCCAGCCCCGGGAATCACATTATTGCTGATAAATTAAATACAAATTTTGAATAGGGAAGTTCTATGTAACTATTGGTCAGTATGTCAAATTTTATAGGAATCGGTCCATATTTAACTATAGCTTCATATAAAAAACACTTCCAGAAACCAAAAAAAATGTAACAAAGGCCAGTTAAAAGCTATTAAATTAGAAACTATGACAGCTATGGTCAATATATTTTGCAAGAATAGGCTCTATATAGATACCAGCCAGTTTTGCTACAATCGGTCAACATTTGGCTATAATTCTCATATATATAACATCCCCTTTTTATATCTACAACCAAAAATATTTGAAATGTCCAGACTTTATAGACGATAGATGCATAAGGAACTCCTAACAAAATATATGGACCGATCGTATTACTATCAACATGTTTATCCTAACTAAATATTAAGCTAAACGAAAAGTATTTAAGACATTAATGCTAAAACTATACCCGGTTATGAGATTAAATTTTGTGCGAAGTTGACCTATAAAGCTATTGCAACCGAATTTATTCCAAATATTCTACCAACCATACCAACTAACGTAACATTTTTTTTCGAATTTGGTCCATATTTTGAAATAGTAGATATATGAGATATGTTTCTAAATTTAACACAACTTGATCGTGGATATATAAGATTCGGCACAGCCTCTTACTTGTTAATAAATGGAATTATACCCATTAAAATGGCCTATATTTACAATCTGTAAAGTCAAAGGAAGAGCATATTTTAAAATTAGATGAGCTTGTATCTTATGCACATATACTCTACAATTTTGAAGGCCAAGCTTTGAAAGACTTTCCTCTACTTGGTCTTTCCATTTAAGTTTCGGACGTCCTCTTCTACAAGTTATCTCGGGATAATTTTGGAATACATTTTTTGCTGAAGTATTTTTATCTGTTCGCACAACATGTCTTAGCCAACGCATTCTCGTTTAATTCGTTTAATTAAGTCAGCGTGTAACTCATACAGCTCATGGTTCATTTGATGTCGATATTCATTGTTGACGGAGACTGGTATAACGATACGAAGAATCTTCCTCTCAAAAACTCTAATGGCCTGTTCCACGATCTCGAAAGAATGCTTTCTTTCTTATCCTATACGAAAGAAATTTGTTTTTCGTTTCACTAACTTTATTTTATGCGAAAGATAAGTCGAAAAATAAGTCGAAAGAAAACGTAATTTTTTTCATACAAATTTCTGTTTCACTATTTCGAACAAGTTACCAGCAATACGAAAGCAAATGTCAAAATGAGTCACTTGATATTTTGCTTTCGAATAGAAACGAACGAAAGGCTTCGAAATAGTGAAACCAAAATTAATACGAATTCGAGTTACTCACTTTCTTTCGAGTAGATTTTCTTTCGAAATCGTGAAACAGGCTATAAGAATAGTTAAGTAAGTTTAGTTATCGAGGGCTCCGATAGGTCCTTACCCGGGGACAGAAAATAGCTTTTAATTTTTTATTAAAAAAAGCTACCTCAAGGAAATTTCGAAGTATAAAACCAAGTATACCAAATGTGCTCCTTTCATAGTTTCAGTACGCTTTCTTCATCTGTCACCAGGTTCCCCTGGTAGTACTTGCAGGAGAAGATTCAAAAGCCAAAACTATCTCTTTGGTGCTTAACTTTTTGGTAAAATTTACGCACTTTGTTTCGACACTTATATATCTAAATTTCTTCAAACACACGTTTTTTTGATTTTAATAGGCATTTCTCTTACCTCCTTTTCTTTCGATATCTTTCTAAGTTTCGACGCGTAACTACTGATTGCAAAGTTGCCCTGTAGGCTTATTGCCGCACTCCTAGTCATACCAAGTGTTTTAGAGGGAAGGGTTTTGGTACCCTGGTACAGATTTTGCAGCTGCTTTCATGGAATTGGCAATCTTTTGCCATTGCGAGCAGATGTCGTTTGAATCCGAAGCGTTTTCTCTGAGCAATTGATCTGTTCGTTGCGAGAAATCCCTAGCTATTTGATGAGATTTAAGCTTTGTGACTTCCAACTTTTTTTGCGCTTCTGTCTGTATGTTCCTCGACACACTCAGCCGTGTTCTTACCTTGGCTGCAACAAGAAAATAAGCTCCTCGAATTGAGCTCACATCCAATACACTTGAAGTGTGTTTTCTGTAAACTACAAAATGATATATCTGATTTGTTGTTTTTTGTCGCTTTATGGATTTTAGGGTGTGGAAACCTGGTGCTGCTCACTACCATATTGCATTCCGCAGCATATCATTGTCAGACGTTTCACCATGAGGGCTGAATTTACAAACAGTAGGCTCGAAGGTGGTTTTTCCGCCCTAAATTTGAAATTAAAATTACCCGGCATTATTTTAACGGGATGATTGGGGCATCTATCATAGACTATCTCATGTTGATAAAAGAAGGAACATCATAATCTTTTTCCTCTGTGGGTGTGAGAGCTTAGATTTAAGCATTGGCGCTTATTGTCGCTAATCTTTCACTTTCTGGGTGAACCTAGAAACCAGATTTCGCATTCTTCTGTTCACCATAAAACCACAACCAAATTCGTGTCTACTTTCATGGCAGATATAATATAGGTCGCCTTTTGGTATCTTGGCTATGCCGTGACCATTCCATCTTATCTCCAGGATATCAGCCACATCACATTTATATTCATCAGGAACATCTATCAACTGGATCAGATCACCTTCTCAATAAAGAGTTCGTATGTACCAGGTGCTGATCCTTAAATCATGGTCGTTTTTCCGTTTGCCATAGTCGTCGACATTAGGGGGGCCGTTTTTATTCTTAATTTTGGCATTTTCATAGTAATTACTAGCCCGACTTCCTCACTCATGTTTTTATCTTTCTTATGGGAGAACACGCGGCACTTGTTTTCTCACTACTTTAACGTCTCTTGACGTAGCTTACCAAGTGACACCACGAGGAGGTAAGTGTCCACAGTTGAGATGAAGGATAGACCAAAATAAGTCTGGGTTTTCCAAGTTAAATCAATCAAAACCGTTGCTTGGTATAAAACATCCCTGCTTTAATATTCAAAACAGATTCAAGCTTCCAAAAGCTTCCTCTAGGGATCTGACTGCATGTTTGAATGAAGCAAGATTTTGATCTAAATTTAATCATTTTTTTGAATTGAATGAAAGTCTACATTCCCGGAATACTAACATTAGAAACCACTGTTTTTCTCTGTCTCTTTGGGGAATACGCAAACTCTGGAAGTGGATAGGGCAATGCTTCCCATATGAGAGTGGTATGGAAAAATCAAATTTCTTTCGGAGCAGTTAGAGATCGGTAGACTAAAAACAAACACTCTTAACACCTCAGTTTCTTTCCCTACACTTGCAGGGCCTGAATATGAACACTGAAAGTATTAACAATCCTAAGCAAACTCTGAAATAAGTAGAGATTTGGCAAGACTGGTTGACCACAGTAGAATGAAGCCGGTCACATTAACGTAGCGCGACCGAAAATGGGTTTCAGTACGCTTTCTTCATCTGTCACCAGGTTCGCCTGGTAGTACTTGCAGGAGAAGATTCAAAAGCCAAAACTATCTCTTTGGTGCTTAACTTTTTGGTAAAATTTACGCACTTTGTTTCGACACTTATATATCTAAATTTCTTCAAACACACGTTTTTTTGATCTTAATAGGCATTTCTCTTACCTCCTTTTCTTTCGATATCTTTCTAAGTTTCGACGCGTAACTACTGATTGCAAAGTTGCCCTGTAGGCTTATTGCCGCACTCGTAGCGCGACCGAAAATGGGGTTCTTTGAAGTTAATAATTCAGAGATTTAATGAAGCAGAAGAAGAAAACTATATAAATAATATATAAGACTAGATAATATATAGACTAGATAAGAAAACTACAATTTTCAAAATCCTTGTGCCAGCTGCCGTTGGAGTTGTATATTCTGTAATGTTGTTTCTTTTCATGCTTAAAACATCGTAAGTGCTAAGTCGGTAAGTGATGGGTCCAAAGACACGAGCCACGTTTGTATAGCGAGCCGCTCGATCCGAGACAGACGCCTGCTTGCAGCATCAACTAACATGTTGATCAGACGCTGTATTTTTGTACCTTTAAGTTCAATTATCTTAGACCCTTAGACCAAATACGTTGGAATGGCTCTAAGACAACTTCCTCTCATATTAGCCCTGACCTAGAATCCTACAAGGGTTGTTTACCGCGTCTTCTAGGTTGGTCAGGTTTCCGGGATGTACCACGAGGAGGTTAGAGTAGAAATTGGATACAGTTCATACCTGGTAGCGGGAGATGCCAGCCAACAGCTGCATCCCATTGGGAGTCAAGGACAAGAGAAGAAGAATGTCTCTGAAATGCACTAGAGATTTTTCTTAAAAACAGGATGACTCGTCTACTCTTAAGGAAATTAATTAAGGGTTGCGATCGATTGATGATCCAGCGGCTCCTAAAAAGCCTAAAGGTGGTTGCCAAAGATCGCCTGGTAATGGCGGTAAATAACTAGGGAAAGCCAGACTATACCATTCCTATTAACTAGTGAAGTGTCATCAAAAACACAATGACTTTTGCATATTCCTTACATCTGACGAAATGTTCTAGGCCCTTTGGAGACAACCGTTCAGTTGATTGCTGAACCTCTGGGCCTTGTTGACTAGGGTAACCTAAGGAACTGACCCCGGAAACATAAGAGGATACCGTCGATTTCAGAGGACGAGAAATCAACAATCTCAAGAATATAAATCCGGACATTCTTACTTAGAACTAGAAAGTTGTTCGTTTAGGTGAGGCTGTTGTTGATTGTGGGCTTGCAATAATTAAGCTAAATGCCGACTCCCTACTATCTTGTAATCTATACTGGTAATGTATAGATTTCAAGATATCCAAATAAAGGTCAATATGAATGACAAAAAATGCGCATCAACAGATACCTATTTGATAATACTAATGTATCTGTAGCATAACTTGTCTCAAGTATCTAGAGCATATGTAAATGAAACTAAGAATCGTCTCATTCTTTCTGTTGGACTCGTTTATGTAGGGTATATTTTCTTCACTTAATCAAACAAAAATCTTTATGAGGAAGAGCTGGTAGAGCCTGAGTAGCTCCATGAGAGACTTGGGCGCCTAGAAACACTTTTTGCAGTCTAATTTATTTAAACAAAAACTCAAATCTGAATTAATTTTCGTTATTTTTCGGAGTATTTATTTAGCCTTAAGAAATTATAAGTTTTATATCGTAACAAGATTTTCTTTAAAAGTAAAATTAAGTAAAAAGAACAACATTAAGGTTTTGTATTTACAAATTGCATTAAAAACTAGAGGAAGACTCGTTCGTTACGTCAACGTTATCACTAACAGCCAAGGCTTTCCCAGATACTGCCACTCTTCCAGGGTCCGGATCCGGATCCTTCACTGTTCCAACCACTGCCTGAACTAGCGCTAGTCCAGGAGCCAGTATTCCAGGCACCAGTGTCAACACTTGGGGCAACATAGGTAGGAGCTGGTGGTGGAGGTCCATAGGTTTGGGAGGGTACGTGTTCTTGTTCATGATCGACGATAACCTTAATGGTTTTGACGGTCTGTTGAACTTGTGGCAAAGGTTGGGGAAGGGGAGCTGGAAGTGGTTGAGGTTCTTGGTAGACGGGTTGGGGTTGTTGGTAGACTTGTTGGGGTGGTTGATAGACTTGTTGGGGTGGTTGATAGACTTGTTGAGGTTGTTGATAAACAGGTTGGGGTGGTTGATAGACTTGTTGGGGTTGTTGGTAAACAGGTTGAGGTTGTTGGTAAACGCGTTGGGGTTGAGGTGGTGGATAGTTGTAGGTCTGCTGCACTTGAACGGGTCTTGGCACAGAGACTTGGGTGTAGACGGGCTGTTGACGTTGAACGTATTGAGGTTGAGCTTGAACATAAACAGGTCTGGGTGGTTGAATTACTTGCACTGGTGCTGGGGCAGGAACTTGTACTTGTTGAACTTGTACTTGTTGCACTGGAGCTGGAGCTTGAACCTGAATAGGTTGAACTTGAACGGGTGCAGGAGCTTGAACTTGAACAGGTACTGGAGCGGGAGCTTGAACTTGGACGGGTATTTGAACTGGGGCAGGGGCTTGAACTTGAACATGTTGAACACGTACAACTGGTGCAGGAGCTTGAACTTGCACAGGGGCTTGAACTTGGACTGGGGCTTGAACTTGGACAGGAGCTTGAACTTGCACTGTCTGAACGGGGGCAGGAGCTTGAACTTGCACAGTCTGAACGGGGGCAGCATAAGATTGTACTACAGGGGCAGGAGCTTGAATTGGAGTCCAACCAGATGAAGAGCCTGATGTGTAAGCAGATGCTGAGCTTCTAGCATAGTTATTATAATAAGGTTGAGGTTGTTCACGATTTACAACAACTTTGATAACCTTTACAAGTTGTTCATTGCTACCACCATAACCACCACCATAACCGCTGCCGTAGGTTTGTGAGCCCCAACCGTAATTAGAACTCTGGCCAGTGTAAACGGGACGATTGTAGTTGTAGCCACTGGAGTAGCCACCATTGCCATAACCTCCCGAATAGCCACCATTGCCGTAACCACCAGAATAGCCTCCATTTCCGTAACCTCCAGAGTAGCCACCACCTAAAGAATTACCACCGCCAGAACCACCACCGAAGCCATTCTTTAAAGCTCCCAACAAAGCCAACTTGGCACCCAGCAAAGCTTGAGCTGGACCTGCCATAGCCAACATGGCTACCAAAACACATACGAACACTTTCATACTGCTGATCTACCGAACCGGCTAAAATACTTAATCGTTTAATAAAAATTAGTCCACGTAATGCTGAACGCAAACCGTAGACAACTGATGCTAATTTTCTTGCCTACGCACAAATTTATAGCCCAACTAAATTATTTTGCTTAACATTCAAAACCAGGCCAATGGATATGATCTTCAAAAGCTGAGCAAAAAAAAAAAAAAAATATTTCATATATTTTTACATATAACTTATGTCAATAAAATCTCCGGAAGAGAGCAAAAATAGAAAAAAAACCCAAGAACTATTTGATGAATTAGCTCAGCAGATTCTAAGCCCTGACTGAGTATTTCCCCGAAAAAGTTTTTATATCTGATTTTTTTGTATCCACATTTACTCTCTTCGAATATAAAAGAAAATAATTTCGTATTTACTTAATCAATAAATATAGACAATACGAAAATATATTGTACAACACAAAAAGTACAATTACTAACTTACCCTACCCATTGATAATTTTAACTGGATTTGAGTCTGTATTCGTTTAAGTACTTGGCTTGACATATAGATTTAGCATCTTGAACTAATACAGAAAAAAACTTTGCAAGTTTGCTACCAAAATCTCTTAAATTCAATCATATCGGCTAAAAATTTATATCTCACCTTTTAATATTTATTATCCAAACAAATTTATCTTGTCTAAAAATCAAAATATTGTAATCTCCCATATCAGAGCTTTAGCAAATTGGTATAATAAAAAAATTGTTAAAGGCACTGTGGGCTTTGGGGTTAAATGAATTGACACAAACTATTATTGTTCTCAAAAATCTATTATTCACCGAACAGCTCTGATTTGCATCCAATGCATTAAACACATAGACAACAGCAGGCTACGGGCTACAACCTGTCAAAATTAGAATACATGCATTCAAATAGAAATAAATTTTTTAGAGTCGACACGGCTACACGACTACCGACCACCGTTGTAGCTGTAGCCAAAATTAAACTATTTTCTATTTTTGTTGGCGACAATAAAAGATTTAGTGCTGTCAACACCATATAATATTGAAAGAAATGAGCGATTTAAACCACTTGAATTTATTTACCACAAATACAATGGGGAGAATTTATGTAAACAATTTACATACTTATAAAATATTTATATATTTAATGTATATAATAATATCTAATAAAATATTATGTAAAAATTTATATTTATATAACTCTAACTCAATAGAAGTAAAATTTTAAAAAGTGTGCTACGTGTGCTAGAGCTACGTAGTTTATGTTATATAAAAGCCCAGTATGTCCTTTATAAAATTCATTATATAAAAGAGCATACTTATATCTATATTGTTTTAAGATGTACGAATTTTTATAAAAAAAAGTCGGTTGCAGAAATAAGTTTATAGTATATTAGCTCCTTATCCATTATAAAGAATATTATATAGAATATATAAGAATATAAAAGATATTTTCAGTAGCTTTTGTTTGACACCAAAAAAGTTAATACCGGATATGAACTTCTTAAGTTATACCGTATTATTCTTGAAATTTAAAAAGCCCATAAATCTTAAACTACATATTAGAGATCACACCAAAATCTTTCTATAATTTTTTTTTGATATAGACATACCATCAGGTACAGGAAAACAGTTGATTTCGGAGGTTAATTAATAAAATGAATTTATGTCGTTTTTATCAAAATTTCTTGTTATTTTGTCCATCTTATAAACGCGATATTTTCACCACTCATAAACAGGTGTTTCGAAATGTAGCTGCCGTCCCCAAAATAATTAAGTAGCTGACTACGAGGCGACGATTGCAGCCAACGACTTTTGTAGTCGGTGTTCGTGTAGCCTGCTGTTGTCTATATGTTTAATGCACAATGATTTATTTATTATTTTCGATAACTGATAAAGCGGTTCTTCTTCTGTTATCCTTTACTCCAAGTGGAGCTTAGGGCCTCAATCGGACTATATTGCGAGATGTTAGGCATACATCATTCTATAAATAGTTTGCTTCTTGCAACACTGCTTCAATTAATCTTCTCCATGTTCTACCAGGTGCATCAACACGACGGGCACTTCCCTGTGGATTCCAACTAAGCGCTTGTCGAGCAATATTTGTATTTGGCCTTCGAAGTGTGTGACCTATCCACCGCCATTTTCGTTGACATACCTCTATAGAAGAAGGGTTTTGGTTAGTAGCGTTTAATAGATCATCATTTCTTATGCGATTTGGGTACTATATATTAAGGTAAAGATTTATAGGCGCTTATCAATGGCTTTGGTGCGTTTCCAAGTTTCGCAACCGTAATTCAAGATGGACTTAACATTCGAGTTATATATTCGTAACTTAGTTATAGTTGATATCTGCCGAGATTTCAAAATAGCTCGGAGAATGCCGAATACAGATTTGGCCTTATTAATACGCGATGTAGATACAAAACTTTCAAGATAATTAAAGATACCTACACATCCAATAACCTCGTTATCTACATTAACGTGTATCAACGGGTTTGTGCCACAGCCTCCGGGCATAATCTTTGTCTTGAAAATATTGATTTTCAGTCCAGCTGCCCGAGATTCAATAGTGATGGCCACGGGTCGGCTCAAATAGAGCAAAACACAAAAATATTCTACAGAGTTGCCGTTTTTTATACTTTTAACTAAAATAGGTATTTTTTCCAATGTATAGGTATTTTTTTCTAAGAAAAAGTTTTTGCTCCATATTTTTTAAATATTTTTATCCAAAATTTTTCTATAGAAAATTTTTTATCAAAAATTTTTCTATATTTTTGTTATCAAAAAAATTTTTTTTTTATATAAAAAAAATTTTATCAAGAACTTTTCTACAGAAAATTGTTTATCAAAAATTTTTCTATAGAAATGTTTTTTATCAAAAATTTTTCTATAAAAAATCTTTTTATCAAAAATTTTTCCAATTTTTCAAGTTTTAATCAAAAATTTTTCTATAGAAAATTTTTCTATAGAAAATTATTTATCAAAATTTTTTTATCAAAAATTTTTCTATATAAAATTTTCTTACAAAAATTTTTCTATAGCAAATTTTTTTAATAAAATTTTTTATGAAAAAAATTTTCAAAAAATTTCTATGAAATTTTTTTTATTAACAATTTTTTTATGGATAATTTTTTATCAAAAATTTATCCATAGAAATTTTTTTATCAAAAATTTTTCTATGGAAAATTTTTTTATCAAAAAATTTTCTATAGAAAAATTTTTGATTAATCTTTTCTATGGAAAAATTTTTGATAAAAAGATTTTTCTATAGAAATCTTTTTTATCAAAAATTTTTCTATAGAAACATTTTTAAAAAATTTTCTATAGAAAAATTTTTGAAAAATTTTCTATAGAAATATTTTTGATAAAAAACTTTTCCATAGACAAATTTTTGTTTAAAAATTTTGCATAGAAAAATTTTTGATAAAAAAATTTTCTATAGGAAATTTTTTGATAAAAAAATTTTCTATGGAAAAATTTTTGGTGAAAAAATTGTATGTAGAAAAATTTGTGTAATAAAATTTTCTATAGAAAAATTTTTGATAAGAAAATTTTCTATAGAAAAATTTTTGATGAGAAAATTTTCTATAGAAAAATTTTTGGTAAAAAAATTTTCTATAGAAAAATTTTTGGTAAAAAAATTTTATGTAGAAAAATTTGTGTAAGAAAATTTTCTATAGAAAAATGTTAGATAAAAAAGTTTCTATAGAAAAATTTTTGACGAGAAAATTTTCTGTAGAAAAATTTTTGACGAGAAAATTTTCTGTAGAAAAATTTTTGGTGAGAAAATTTTCTGTAGAAAAATTTTTGATGAGAAAATTTTCTATAGAAAAATTTTTGATGAGAAAATTTTCTATAGAAAAATTTTTGATGAGAAAATTTTCTATAGAAAAATTTTTAATGAGAAAATTTTCTATAGAAAAATTTTCTATAAAAAAAATTTTTGATAAAAAAATTTTCTATAAAAAAAAATTTTGATAAAAAAATTTTCGATAAAAAAAATTTTTGTAAGAACATTTTCTATAGAAAAATTAAAAAAAAAATTTCGATAGAAAAATTTTTGATAAAAAAATTTTCTATAGAAAAACTTTTGATAAAAAAACTTTCTATAGAAACATTTTTGATAAAAAAATTTTCTGTAGAAAAATTTTTGATAAAAAAACTTTCTATAGAAAAACTTTTGATAAAAAAACTTTCTATAGAAAAATTTTTGATAAAAAAATATTCTATAGAAAAATTTTTGATAAAGAATTTTTTTTTTAAATTTTGTTAAAAAATTTTCCATAGAAAAATTTTTGATAAAAAATTTTCCGTAGAAAACTTTTTGATAAAAAAATTTTCTATAAAATAATTTTTGTAAGAAAATTTTCTATAGAATAATTTTTGTAAAAAAATTTTCTATAGAAAAATTATTGAAAAAAAATTGTCTATAGAAAAATTTTTGATGAGAAAATTTACTATAGAAAAATTTTTATAAAAAATTTTCTAAAAAAAATTTTTGATAAGAAACTCATGTTTGATAAATGTGTTTTTTTAAACATTAGAACTACACATTGAAAAAAAAATACCTATTTTAATTAAAAGTATAATAAAACGGCAACTCTGCCGACTATTTTTTTGTTCTGTTCTCTTTGCGCCGACCAGTGCTTATAACATCTGGAAGCCGACTCCTTATTGAAGTAATAAAGGTATTCCGAAGTCTTTCTGATTCTAATTGTAACAGCTGTCCATGCTCCAGAATTTTTTTTGTTCCTGCAGCCGCCAGAACCGCCTCTAACTCGGCAATCTTTTCCTGCTTGCTTCAAGTCTCTATTTGCATCAAATCTGCTTATTTTATACATATTTTTATACCCTACACCACCATAGGTGGGAAGGTTATTATAAGTTTGTACGGATGTATATAGCGCATAAAAATATTGGTCATCGGTAGCAATTTTAAAGATAATTTGTTCTTAAAAATAGTGCGGGATAAGGAAGGTTAACTCATCTTGAAACAAGATCTTAAAGGAACTAACGCAAATAATTATTTTGACTTAATTTATTTGGCCGCTTGTCTGTATTTTTGTACTAAATTAAATTTCAAACAAAAATCTCATCGTCAAAAATTAGTAGTCGTAATTCAAAAAAAAAAAGTTTTTAAAATATTGCAAAAATTTCATTATTTCGAACCACTGTGCATTATAAATAAAACAAATCTAAAACATTCCAACTTATGTCGGATTTATCTTATCAAAGTTTACTTATGTTTTTTTATATATGAGGATACATAAGTAAATAAACAAAAGCCGCGATTCAATCAATTTATACGATTCTCGTATAACAATTACTTTTAATACGATATTAAAAAGATATCAGGTAGCTATATCTGCGGGCTATCTGTATTCCTCTCTCTAAACCAAATCAAATTCCAAGCTAATTGCGTTAAGTATTTGGGTAACTCCCAAAAAAACATTAACATAAAAATTGATCTTTAAGTGCTAATTAATAAAATATTATTAAATAATTTTTTACTTTGCAAAAACACATTGACAATTTTGAATGACAACGAAGAGAAAAAACGCATATATTCTGAAATTAGACTCTGAGTTACAAATATAATATGACAGTCAGGTGCTATTTACCTCATGTTTGTTTAAGATTTTTTTATAAGATTTAAGGGCACATATGACTATAAAAATAAATCATAGATCAAAGAGTTTTAAATCACATTCAATTCTCTATTCTAAACTTATATGGATAGTACATCTTTTGTGTTTTTAAGGTTTTACGTTGTGTTAATTTTCATCAATGTTTTTTGGGATTTTTTCAAAAATAGAATAAACATTCAATGACGTTTTCAGTTAGACTTCAATCATAAGTGTTTGCTGGTACTAGGTATTCTACCTGAATCTATATTATATTAGCAAGATTCATTCACACTTTGTCTGAAGAGTGCGAGCTATTGGAAATGATGTAATTTTTATAAAAAGTTCTCAAACGCACATAGTTAATAGGAGATTTTGAAAGATTATGATTTTTATAGGAAATTAAAAAAAAATACTATTTTTATAGGAAATTTTTCAAAAATTTACTATTTTTATAAGAAATTTTTCAAAAATTTACTATTTTTATAGGAAATTTTTAAAAAATTTACTATTTTTATAGGAAATTTTTCAAAAATTTACTATTTTTATAGGAAATTTTTCAAAAATTTTCTATTTTTATAGGAAATTTTTCAAAAATTTACTATTTTTATTGGAAATTTTTCAAAAATTTACTATTTTTATAGGAAATTTTTCAAAAATTTACTATTTTTATAGGAAATTTTTCAATAATTTACTATTTTTATAGGAAATTTTTCAAAAATTTACTATTTTTATAGGAAATTTTTCAAAAATTTACTATTTTTATAGGAAATTTTTCAAAAATTTACTATTTTTATAGGAAATTTTTCAAAAATTTACTATTTTTATAGGAAATTTTTCAAAAACTTACTATTTTTATAGGAAATTTTTCAAAAATTTACTATTTTTATAGGAAATTTTTCAAAAATTCACTATTTTTATATTAAATTTTTCAAAAATTCACTATTTTTATATTAAATTTTTCAAAAATTTACTATTTTTATAGGAAATTTTTCAAAAATTTACTATTTTTATATTAAATTTTTCAAAAATTTACTATTTTTATAGGAAATTTTTCAAAAATTTACTATTTTTATAGGAAATTTTTCAAAAATTTACTATTTTTATAGGAAATTTTTCAAAAATTTACTATTTTTATAGGAAATTTTTCAAAAATTTACTATTTTTATAGGAAATTTTTCAAAAATTTACTATTTTTATAGGAAATTTTTCAAAAATTTACTATTTTTATAGGAAATTTTTCAAAAATTTACTATTTTTATAGGAAATTTTTCAAAAATTTACTATTTTTATAGGAAATTTTTCAAAAATTTACTATTTTTATAGGAAATTTTTCAAAAATTTACTATTTTTATAGGAAATTTTTCAAAAATTTACTATTTTTATAGGAAATTTTTCAAAAATTTACTATTTTTATAGGAAATTTTTCAAAAATTTACTATTTTTATAGGAAATTTTTCAAAAATTTACTATTTTTATAGGAAATTTTTCAAAAATTTACTATTTTTATAGGAAATTTTTCAAAAATTTCCTATTTTTATAGGAAATTTTTCAAAAATTTCCTATTTTTATAGGAAATTTTTCAAAAATTTCCTATTTTTATAGGAAATTTTTCAAAAATTTCCTATTTTTATAGGAAATTTTTCAAAAATTTCCTATTTTTATAGGAAATTTTTCAAAAATTTCCTATTTTTATAGGAAATTTTTCAAAAATTTCCTATTTTGATAGGAAATTTTTCAAAAATTTCCTATTTTTATAGGAAATTTTTCAAAAATTTCCTATTTTTATAGGAAATTTTTCAAAAATTTCCTATTTTTATAGGAAATTTTTCAAAAAATTCCTATTTTTATAGGAAATTTTTCAAAAATTTACTATTTTTATAGGAAATTTTTCAAAAATTTCCTATTTTTATAGGAAATTTTTCAAAAATTTCCTATTTTTATAGGAAATTTTTCAAAAATTTCCTATTTTTATAGGAAATTTTTCAAAAATTTCCTATTTTTATAGGAAATTTTTCAAAAATTTCCTATTTTTATAGGAAATTTCTCAAAAATTTCCTATTTTTATAGGAAATTTCTCAAAAATTTCCTATTTTTATAGGAAATTTCTCAAAAATTTCCTATTTTTATAGGAAATTTCTCAAAAATTTCCTATTTTTATAGGAAATTTCTCAAAAATTTCCTATTTTTATAGGAAATTTCTCAAAAATTTCCTATTTTTATAGGAAATTTCTCAAAAATTTCCTATTTTTATAGGAAATTTCTCAAAAATTTCCTATTTTTATAGGAAATTTCTCAAAAATTTCCTATTTTTATAGGAAATTTCTCAAAAATTTCCTATTTTTATAGGAAATTTTTCAAAAATTTCCTATTTTTATAGGAAATTTTTCAAAAATTTCCTATTTTTATAGGAAATTTTTCAAAAATTTCCTATTTTTATAGGAAATTTTTCAAAAATTTCCTATTTTTATAGGAAATTTTTCAAAAATTTCCTATTTTTATAGGAAATTTTTCAAAAATTTCCTATTTTTATAGGAAATTTTTCAAAAATTTCCTATTTTTATAGGAAATTTTTCAAAAATTTCCTATTTTTATAGGAAATTTTTCAAAAATTTCCTATTTTTATAGGAAATTTTTCAAAAATTTCCTATTTTTATAGGAAATTTTTCAAAAATTTCCTATTTTTATAGGAAATTTTTCAAAAATTACCTATTTTTATAGGAAATTTTTCAAAAATTTCCTATTTTGATAGGAAATTTTTCAAAAATTTCCTATTTTTATAGGAAATTTTTCAAAAATTTCCTATTTTTATAGGAAATTTTTCAAAAATTTCCTATTTTTATAGGAAATTTTTCAAAAATTTCCTATTTTTATAGGAAATTTTTCAAAAATTTTTCAAAAATTTCCTATTTTTATAGGAAATTTTTCAAAAATTTCCTATTTTTATAGGAAATTTTTCAAAAATTTCCTATTTTTATAGGAAATTTTTCAAAAATTTCCTATTTTTATAGGAAATTTTTCAAAAATTTCCTATTTTTATAGGAAAAAATTTCCTATTTTTATAGGAAATTTTTCAAAAATTTCCTATTTTTATAGGAAATTTTTCAAAAATTTACTATTTTTATAGGAAATTTTTCAAAAATTTACTATTTTTATAGGAAATTTTTCAAAAATTTACTATTTTTATAGAAAATTTTTCAAAAATTCACTATTTTTATATTAAATTTTTCAAAAATTTACTATTTTTATAGAAAATTTTTCAAAAATTTACTATTTTTATAGAAAATTTTTCAAAAATTTACTATTTTTATATTAAATTTTTCAAAAATTTACTATTTTTATGGGAAATTTTTCAAAAATTTACTATTTTTATAGGAAATTTTTCAAAAATTTACTATTTTTATAGGAAATTTTTCAAAAATTTACTATTCTTATAGGAAATTTTTCAAAAATTTACTATTTTTATAGGAAATTTTTCAAAAATTTACTATTTTTATAGGAAATTTTTCAAAAATTTACTATTTTTATAGGAAATTTTTCAAAAATTTACTATTTTTATAGGAAATTTTTAAAAATTTCCTATTTTTATAGGAAAATTTTCAAAAATTTCCTATTTTTATATTAAATTTTTCAAAAATTTACTATTTTTATATGAAATTTTTCAAAAATTTCCTAATTTTATGGGAAATTTTTCAAAAATTTCCTAATTTTATGGGAAATTTTTCAAAAATTTCCTAGTTTTATGGGAAATTTTTCAAAAATTTCCTAGTTTTATGGGAAAATTTTCAAAAATTTCCTAGTTTTGTGAGAAATTTTTCAAAAATTTCCTATTCAAAAATTTTCTAATTTCTTATTTTGATGGGAAATTTTTCAAAAATTTTTTAGAAAATATTGAGAATAATAGAAATAGATTTTTTTTCATTAATTTTAAAAACTTTTATTCGTAAAATATTGATAAGTAAAAAGAAAGCAAGAGTATTAGGAAATTATTAACAAAGAAAATGATTTTTATACATTGAGATATTTTCTACAATGAGTTAACATCCAACTGATAGACCGGATTGGCCAAAGCCCAAACCAAAACCACCTCCGTATCCATAACCAGCACCAGCACCATAAGAAACTGGAAGACTGGCACCATGACCACCACCATAACTGCCGCCATAGCCGGAGCTGAAACCACTGCCAAAGCCACCACCATAAGAAGAGCCATAACTGCCTACAAATGAACCAGTATAAGCAGGAGTGATCAAAGGTTGAGATGCTACAAGTGATGAAGAAGTAACTACAGGAGTGGAAACGGAAGTCACCACAGGAGTGGAAACAGAAGTTACTAATGGAGTTGATATAGCGGGTTGAACAGCAATAGACGAGGCACCCCCATAACCACCGCTATAGCCTCCGGTAAATCCACCACCATAGCCTCTAGAATAACCACCAGAGTAACCACCACTGCCGGGTGCCACAGTTACTTTGATTACTTTAACATTGTTGCCAAAGCCCGAGCCATAGCCGGAACTTAAGCCAGAGCCATAACTACCACCATAGCCAGATCCATAGTTGTAACCGCCACCGTAGCCTCCGCCATAACTACCACCATAACCGCCACCATATCCTCCTCCATAACCGCCACCATAGCCGCTGTTGAGACTTCTGCCATAACTCGATGTCCCACTAGATGTTCCTCCAAGTAAAAATCCCAGTTCATCGAAGGTGGCCTGTGCGGGCGCCAAAACAGCCACTAAAGCAAAAACACAAACGAAAAGTTTCATTTTTTAAAATTTTTGTATTGAATTTTGTTATGTACTCCTGATGGATTACTCTAGTTTACTAATGTCAATGTTAAGTTATTCCTCGGATTATATACTAAAAAGTTAAATATCATTAACAATGATCTAACATTGTTTCAATTTTGATTTTAAATTTATGTTTTAGTTTATTTGTTTTATTATTTAACTCTTTTCGTACTAAAAATCAAATATAACTCCAAAAGTTGCATTTGGTGAACTTGGGCTTTTAGACTTTTTTCGTCTGATTTAATGTTTGAAAATGCCTTTAAAAGTTTCTTTTTTAAATAGATTGACAAGACAAAAATATGCATAATCTTTTATAGTTTTTGAGATATTTTGATTTGAATAAATCTTAATATTGGAATACATATAATAAGTGTCTGGTACAGAAAACGTTAATGTTACCATATTTTAATCAAAAATTCTGGACATGGAATTTTTAAATTGTTGTAAATCTTATAAAGAACACGAGTTCGAGCAAAAGTATTTGAAATTTCCAAGTGCAGTTATAAATAATTGTATGTATTGCTATCTCGAAAACGCCTCTAACGATTTTGATAAAATTTGGACAGCGGGTACCTTTTTTGATGTATAGGTCGAGTAAAAAGGGACTTTTGGAACCTTTACCTCTAAAAGGGTAAAAACGTGTAAAAAGGGGAAAAATCAAAAATGCCATATCTACTTAAGTAATAGGCATAGAAATAAAATTTAAATTATTTTTGAATAGCTGTTAAAATAAGCGGATAGGTGTTTGGTATTTTTTTCAATCTATGCCTGATAGGGGGTAAAAAAGGGTGAAAATAGTTTTTTTTGGTACCATTTTTAAGACACTCTTATCTTTTGAAGCAAACAATATAGAAAAGAATGGGTTAAAATTGGATTAAATGATAACTTAACATCTCATGAAGTAATATGATTAGAAACAATATGTTAATTGCGTTTTTATAAAAAGTACCGAATTCATTTGGTACCAAGTACCAAATAGGCATATGTAAATTTTTAGAAATTAGGGGTTAAAAGGGGAAAAATCTTGGTAATGTTATAACTTTTAAGCAAATGAATGTTTTTCTGTCTGTATGTCCTTTATATAATAGTAAACTAGGCATTAAACCATTTTATGCCCATTTTATGCAATGATCTTTAGCTAAAGTTGTTGCGCATGAGACGACGGAGGTTTTTATACCCTTCACCACCATAGGTGGAAAGGGTATTATAAGTTTGTGCTGATGTATGTAACGCATAGAAATATTTGTCTTAGACCCACCTTTTAGTATACCAATAGGCTTAGAATCACTCTGAGTCGATTTAGCGATGTCCGTCCGTCTGGCTGGACGGCTGGACCCCCATGTAAACCTTGTAATCAAACTACAGGTCGGAATTCTAAAGATAATTTGATGAAATTTGGCACAGATCATTTTTTTTTGATAATGGGACCATGGCTATTGAAATTGGTTAAAATCGGTCCATTATTTATGGTACCTCCCATAGGTCCCACTTCCCGGAATTGATATATTGGCCACAAATATCAATATTTTTTCATGAAATTTAAAACAAATACTGCTTATATAAACTTAAATCACTGTACCAAATTTCGGTCCACATTTGACCATAGCTCCCATACAAACTCTTTTTTAAAAACTCACTAAATGAGACAAAAAATCACTAAAACGCTCGTAAATCTAAAGATAATGAAAATTTTGAGTTTATTTTTGGCATACATAATTTTTGTAACAACTGCAATCAATTTGCCAAATTTCGAGATAATCGGTCCAGATTCGAACCTAGCTCTCATATAAGTCCAAATGATGGAAACAGCTTATATATATAAGTTTTAAGAAAATGTTTATATGATGGCAAAATTTAGCAAATATTTGTCTTTATACAGGAAAAATAATACCTTTGACCTTAGTGGTGAAGGGTATCGTATGGTCGGGTTTGACCGACTATAGCGCTTTCTTACTTGTTAAGTTAATATCACTATCCGACAGGTGACGCTACTGAAATTTACTCAAATTGAACTAAATCGTAAACTGTGCATTTGATCATGCTATGATCTTTAGCAAAGTTGTTACTCATGAGCCGACGAAGGCTTCTTATTTGGTATGAACAGTTTCCCATAGGTGGCGTCACTGAAAATTACTCAAAGTGAATTAAATCGTAAGCTGTGCATTTGATCATGTAATAATCCTTAGCAAAGTTGTTGCACATGAGTCGACGAAGGTTTCTTAGTTGGTATGAACAATTTCAGATAGGTGGCGCAACTGAAAATTACTCAAAATTAATTAAATCGTAAATTGTGCCTTTTATCAGGCTCTTGCTTAAGTCGACGAAGGTTTCAAAGTTTGTATGACCTATTTCCAAAATTATTCATATTAAATGTCTTATCAAAATGAATAAAATTATTCAAAATTAATTGGATATTTTTCCCTAAATTTATTTTAATTGGTTAGTACTTTAGTACCTGGTAGACCGAGCCTTGCTCGGAGCTTTATGATAAGCATTTTAAGGAAAATTTTAAAGTTTTTATATATTTTATATTATAAAGTGCTAAAATAAATTTAGAGGGAAGACATTGTAGAAATATTCAGTTAATTTTGAATTATTTGATTTATTTTGTCCGACCAACACATAGTTTGCATAGTTTACTGTTTAACTCATTTTGAATAATTTTGGAAATTATTCATATCAACAGAAACCTCTGTCGACTCATGCGCAACAACTTTGCTAAAGATTATAGTCTGATCAAATGCACAGTTTACGATTTAATTCATTTTGAGTAGTTTTCTATGGCGCCACCTGTCGGACTTTGCTTATTCCAATTCATAAAACTTCTTCGGCTTATCCGTAACAACTTTGCTGAAGATTATAGCATGATTAAATGTACAGCATACGATTAAATTGACTTTGAGTAAATTTCAGTAGCGCCACCTGTCGAAATTTCTTCATACCAACTAAGAAACCTTCGTCGGCTCATGTGAAACAACTTTGCTAAAGATTGTAGCATGATTAAATGTACAGATTACGATTAAATTGACTTTGAGTAAGTTTCTGTAGCGCCACCTGTCGGAAATTATTCATACCAACTAAAAAGCCTTCGTCGGCTCATGCGCTACAACTTTGCTAAAGATCATAGCATGATCAAATGTACAGTTTACGATTTAATTAATTTTTAGTAATTTTCAGTGGCGCCATCTGTCGGGAATTAGTCTTATCAACTTTAAAACCTTCGCCGGCTTATCCGCAACATCTTCGCTAAAGAGCATAACACAATCAAATTCACAGTTTACTATTCTATAAAGAACATACATACAGACAAACATTCATTTGTTTAAAATAATACTAATTTTTCCCCCTTTTTATTCCCTAATTTCTAAAAGTTCCATATGTATATTTGGTACCTTTTTGGTGCTAATTGAATTCGGTACATTTTTTTAAAACGCATTTAACATAATGTATAATGTTCCTATTCATATTACTTTGGAGATGTTAAGTTATCAGTTTATCCCTTTTTTACCCATTTTGGCTCCAAAATCAAAAAAGTACCAAATACGTGTTTCATGTTTTTTTTACATCTATTGATTGCAGTACCAAGTTTCTTTCTATATTCTTTAGTTTAAAATATAAGAGTGGGTTAAAAAGGTGCCAAAAAAACTATTTTCACCCTTTTTTACCCCCTATCGGACATAGTTTCAAAAAAGTACCAAGCACCTGTCCGCTTATTTTCAAAGCTGTTTAAAACGTAATTTTAATTTTGTTTCTATACCTATTACTTTAGGAGAAATAGCGTTTTCGATTTTTTCCCCTTTTTACCCGTTTTTACCCTCTTAGAGGTAAAAGTTCCAAAAGTCCCTTCTTCTTCGACCTATACATCAAAAAAGATACCCACTGTCCAAATTTTATCAAAATCGTTAGAGCCGTTTTCGAGATAGCCATTCTATATATATATATATATATATATATATCTCGTTTAAGAATATAAGATAAAATAAAATGTACGAAAACTTTAAAATTCGCCTCGAAATACTCATCATAAAGCTCTGAGCTCCGTTTACATTTAGATGGCGTAGTAGTATTCAAAGAATTTTTTTTAAACAATTCAAAAAAACAATTATACTTAACTTATCGAACGATATGACGCCACTTATCTAACATTCTTTCCGTATCTTGGATAGTTTTACAATTTCGAATAATATGCGTAATTTCAAATGAAAGAGCTTGTGATTTTTTGGCCTTAATGCAGTTTGTAAGTGATTAGCAAATGACTCGGCTTTTTCTATGGAAAAAATTAAAAATTAAGTAAAAACAAGTAAGAAAGCGCTATAGTCGGTCAAGCCGACCATACGATACCCTTCACCACTAAGGTCAAAGGTGTTATTTTTCCTGTATAAAGACAAATATTTGCTAAATTTTGCCATCATATAAACATTTTCTTAAAACTTATATATTTAAGCTGTTTCCGTCATTTGGACTTATATGAGAGCTAGGTTCGAATGTGGACCGATTATCTCGAAATTTGGCAAATTGATTACAGTTGTTACAAAAATTATGTATGCAAAAAATAAACTCAAAATTTTCATTATCTTTAGATTTACGAGCGTTTTAGTGATTTTTTGTCTCATTTAGTGCGTTTTTGAAGAAGAGTTTGTATGGGAGCTATGTTCAAATGTGGACCGATTTCAACGAAATTTGGTACAGTGATTTAAGTATACATAAGCAGTATCTGTTTTAAATTTCATGAAAAAATTTTGATATTTGTGACCAATATAGCAATTCCGGGAATTGGGACCTATGGGAGGTACCATAAATAATGGACCGATTTTGACCAATTTCAATAGCCATGGTCCCATTATCAAAAAAATTATCTGTGCCAAATTCCATCAAATTATCTTTAGAATTGCGACCTGTAGTTTTATTACAAGGTTTACATGGGGGTCCAGCCAGCCAGACGGACGGACGGACGGACGGACATCGCTAAATCGACTCAGAAAGTGATTCTAAGTCTATTGGTATACTAAAAGGTGGGTCTAAGACAAATATTTCTATGCGTTACAAACATCAGCACAAACTTATAATACCCTTTCCACCTATGGTGGTGAAGGGTATAATAAAAATGCAAAGCAAAGTAGAAATTGTACATCTCCAAAAAGCGCCTGTGTGCGGGTTTTTGTAGAAGACTACTCTAAAACAATAAGAAAGGAATGTATTTATCATTCGATCTAAAAATTTGTTTGTATATATATGAGAATATTGGTACTTTTTATATTATTATGTATAATGATTAATTTATTATAATTACTAAAATTTACACATTTATTTGTGTAATTTAATTTTATCTTACATTTAATAAAATAAATTATTTCATAAAATTTTAAATTTTTCATGTTCATATATTTTTTTACACATAACTTTAAGCCATTGACTTCCATCAAGAATTTGCAATTGTCACCTTCTTAAGACTTAGACTATAATTAAAATTAAATTTAGATTGAAAATATAAAAAAATGGCAGTGTCCTCAAAAATCGTTGAAGCTTGGAAAATTATATCCGTTGGATAATTTAAAGCTACAATTTTTAAACAAAAAGTTTATATATAAACTAAAAGTTCTGTGAAACTTAAAATAATTTAAACTAAACTAAGGTCTAGAAACGACAAAATAATGACAACGATTAAAGTGTTAAGACCTTTAAGGATTTTAGAAATCATTATTATATGTTATTTGGCTGCTTCAGTAGAAGGGAAATCTTTGAATAAACAGAAAAATGAAGGTGGAGAAATCGAAAGTGGAAGAGTTAAAAGGGGCTATAGTCATTATGGTGGCAATGGTAAGTTTTGAAGATGGTGTTAAAAAATTGTATAATTTATTGAAGTGTTCATTTCAAAGATTTTGGCTCTACAGGTCATGTTAGCTCTGCAGTTTTACAATTTTCGGATGATCATATAAGCAGCTTAGACTCTGGCAGTCATTTGGAATCTTCGTCATTGAGTTCAGGGCACTCAGGTGGCTTAGAGGCCATTAGCCTTTTAGATTCCTCCACAGGTCATGCTGATCCCTGGCTAACTTCCGGACACTCCTCAGGTCAAGAAGTCTGGCTAGAACCTTTACCTAATTATCATGAGTCCACCTCATCTGATTTGGATTTATCTCAAATACACTCCACATCTCTAGCTGCTTCACATCCGGGTACTGATCATCTAGCAAACACTGTCTTCTCAGATGATTCGACACATTCGCTTCAATTTAATTTACCCAACCCACATTTACACACACAAATCAGCGGCAGCAGCAGAAACAGCATCAGCAGTAATATTGGCGATATTGATGCTGGTATTCATGATCATGGAGCTGTAGCGATAAGTGACAATATTGACTTTAGCAATGTTGCCGATTTCAAAAGTAAACATTATGCAAAATCCTATGGCAAATAGACGGCGATACAACTAATGCAATAGAAAAAAAAGTAAATGACATATTTTTTAAGGTATTTAATAGTTTTTGTTATATGTGTTATAAAGCGTTCACACTGGCTCGAAATCCAATATATAATTACGAGATTTACATTTTACTTAAAATGTGTTTGATTGTTCTGTGGACCAGTAGTGGGGTTCTTGATGATTATAAAAAAATTAAAGATTTTTTAATATTTTCAAAATTAAGCTTCTATTAGATTTTGGTTCAGTGTAAAAGCACTATTACGGAAAAATTTTAATAAGTGTTATTATAAAAGTTCAATAGAATAAAATAAAATACTTTGGCCGCTCAAGTAGCGCTATTTGATACCCTTCACTGATCAAGTTTTGTTTTTGGTTTCTAGGAGTGGTTTTTATATGAAAGCTATAGTCAAATATGGAGCGATTCCTATAAAATTTGACATCCTAACCAACAATTGCATAAAACTTCTCTATTCTAAATTAAGTTGTCATGGCTATTACAATTGTATTCAATTTATCAGCATTAATGTGATTCCCGGGGCGGGGTAATATTGGATGAACCGATTTCCCCGATTTACACTACTTTTTCAAGATATTGGAAATACTTTTGTAAAACTTTGTTCCTCTAGCTCTTTTTGTTAAGGCACTATCTCGCTTTTACCTGATGGACAGGCGGACATAAACTCCCTTTTCTTTTTGTATTTGTGTGTATCCATAAGTTTTGTATATGGGAACTATAATTAAATGGTGACTGATTGTAACAAAATTTGGCCCAATGGCTGGTATTCACAAAAGAGTTTCTTGTGCTAAATTAAGTGGCTATAGCTGTTATAGTTTATCATTTATTGATATTTAAGTGTATTTTTGATGGCATTTAGTCTGTTTCCGAAAGTGTTTTATATGGGAGCTATGGGTAAATGTGAACCAATTTCGATAATATACATACATATATGGTGCCTAGTGAAGACAGATAGACAGACAGATAGACAGACAGACAGACAGACAGACAGACAGATAGATAGACAGACAGACAGACAGACAGACAGACAGACAGACAGACAGATAGACATACAGACAGACATACAGACAGACAGACAGATAGACAGACAGACAGACAGACAGACAGACAGACAGACAGACAGACAGACAGACAGACAGACAGACAGACAGACAGACAGACAGACAGACAGACAGACAGACAGACAGACAGACAGACAGACAGACAGACAGACAGACAGACATACAGACATACAGACAGACAGACATACAGACAGACAGACATACAGACATACAGACAGACATACAGACATACAGACAGACAGACAGACAGACAGACAGATAGACAGACAGACAGACAGACAGACAGACAGACAGACAGACAGACAGACAGACAGACAGACAGACAGACAGACAGACAGACAGACAGACAGACAGACAGACAGATAGACAGACAGACAGACAGACAGACAGACAGACAGACAGACAGACAGACAGACAGACAGACAGACAGACAGACAGACAGACAGACAGACAGACAGACAGACATACATACAGACAGACAGACAGACAGACAAACAGACAGACAGACAGACAGACAGACAGACAGACAGACAGACAGACAGACAGACAGACAGACAGACAGACAGACAGGCAGACAGGCAGACAGGCAGACAGACAGACAGACAGACAGACAGACAGACAGACAGACAGACAGACAGACAGACAGACAGACAGACAGACAGACAGACAGACAGACAGACAGACAGACAGACAGACAGACAGACAGACAGACAGGCAGGCAGACAGGCAGACAGGCAGACAGGCAGACAGACAGACAGACAAACAGCTATGAGGTAAAGAATACCACCAAAAATGAAATAAACTGCAAATACTAAAATTCTATTAACACCTGAGTTCTAGTGAAAATTATATTAAAAAATAAAACCTGTTTAAAAATCTGTAGACGTAATTTTTACTTTTAGCACTTATTCTTATGAATGTTTGCCCTCTTCAAATAAATACAAATTATTCAAGTTATTATTGGCCCTAAAAATAAGTACTTAAAAACATTGTAAAAGGAGACAAAGAGTTAGAAAAAATATATCGTTAACCAAATAAAAAGGCAGCTTTTCTTAAAAAAAAAAATAATAATTTATAAATAAAGCATTTCTAAAGGAAAAATGAGGAAATGTTTCTACTGAAAAAAACTTTAGACGGAAATTTTTTAATAGAAAAAATTTTATAGTCAAAATGTTTCTATAGAAAAAATTTTATATTGACATTTTTTTTTGTAGAAAAAAATTAATAATAAAATTTTTTTAATATTTTTTTAATATGTAATATAATAATAAAAATTTTTCTGTAGAAAGAATTTTATAACAAAAATTTTTCTGCAAAAAAAATTTTATAATGAAAATTTTTCCATAGAAAAATTTTATAATGAAAATTTTTTTATAAAAAAAATTTATAACAAAAATTTTTCTATAGAAAAAATTTTAAAAAGAAAATTTTTTTATAGAAAAAACTTTCTAATGAAAATGTTTCTTTGGAAAAAATTTTCTAATGAAAATGTTTCTATAGAAAAAATTTTATAATGAAAATTTTTCTATAGAAAAAAACTTATAATGAAAATTTTTTGATAGAAAAAAATTTATAATGAAGAATTTTTTATAGAAAAAATTTTATAATGAAAATTTTTCGATAGAAAAAAATTTATACGCAACAATTTTCTATAGAAAACAAATTCTGTATCAAAAACTTTATAACGGAAATTTTTCTACAAACAAATTTTATAACAAAAGTTTTTCTATCGAAAAAAATTTATAACGAACTTTTCTATAGAATCAAAATTTATCACTAGAATTTTTCTGTAGAAAAAAAAAAAAAAAAATATTCATAACAAAAATTTTTCTATACAAAAAATTTTAATATTAATAATTTTGATAACAAACATTTTTCAATAGAAAAAATTTTGTTCGCAAAAATTTTTCTATAGAAAAAATTTTGATAACAAATAGAAAAATATTTTCTAAAGAAAAATTTTTCATTATAAAATTTTTTTCCATTGAAAAATTTTCATTATAAAAATTTTTTCTATAGAAAAATTTCATTATAAAAATCTTTGCTTTAGAAAATTTTTCAGTATAAATTTTTTTTCGATAGAAAAAAATTTATAATGAAGAAGTTTCTATGGAAAAAAATTTCTATATCAAAAATTTAATAACGAAAATTTTTCTATCGAAAAAATTTTATACCGAAAGGTTTCTATAAAATTTTGTAATGAAAATTTTTCAATAGAAAAAAATTTAAACTGAATAATTTTCTATAGAAAAAAATTTCTATATCAAAAATTTTATAACGGTAATTTTTCTATCGAAAAAATTTAACTTTACCACAGAAACAAAATTTATATCGAAACTTTTGAAAAAATTTTGATTACAAATAACAATTTTTTTTTTAGAAAAAATAGTTGTTTCTAAAATAAAGGTGATCCCAAATTGTAAATAAACTTATGTTTAGGGCTGTTTACAAATTACGAAACGCTGTTTTGGAAGATTTTAACATTTTAATAGAAATACTCATACGGAATTCCTCCACCGTAACAAAAGTCATACCCTCTAAGAGCGTTTCTTAATTTGTGCACAGCCCCTTTGTATCACATCAAATGAAAAAGTTCTACATAAGCTCAAGCCCGACTATTTGAGATTATTTACCGCATAAGTGAGTGCCACATTTCATTAAATTTTAAAGTTTTTCTCAACTTTTACATAACAGCTCTTCATATTTTTATCACACCAAAAATTTCATGACATTAAAGTACTTTATGTCGCTTCCGACAGTGGGTCAAGTATGGGAGTTATGTTCAAATATACAATCACTAACAAATGTTTGTTTACAATATCTTATCTGAGCAAAGTTTTAGCAAAACACTGCTTCCTAAATTACACTGTTAATAACGGTCATCTTGAGTAAATAAATCTTAAGTAATTCTTGAAATATGGCCTTAACGAAAGACCCTATATTTAAGTAAATAATTTCACTTAGTTCAGTAAATTATTTAATGATTTTTAATTGCATATTAATAAAATCTATGACGCAAATTTTCAAGTGTTAAATTCCTTTAATATAAATTTTATCTAAATATTTGAACTATTAAAAAAATTTGTTAATAGTTAGAATTCCTTTCACAACTTATAAATTTAAATTATATTTTCAAAATTATTTTATTTTAATTTAGTATTTACGTTTTTTTAATAAAATTCTTTCATAATATTTTTGGCTTAGGCTCTACCTCATGCTTCTGCTGAATTTAAAAGATTTACATATTTTTATGATTTTATTTCTAGTCAAGGTCAGCTAATTGTCATACAGATTTCGTTGAAGCAAAAAAAGACAAATACACTAACTCAGCTTTTTTATGACTTACAAAAGCATCACCACAAATTGTTAATTTAACTTAAACTACAAATGTCATTCTAGTTAAATGAAATTCCCATCACGTTTGATTTGATATATCTCAAAATCTTTGGGTAGAATTTGATGCTTCTATGCCAAAGAGTTCGTTTCTTAAGTCTTTTGTTTTTGGTGTAAAAAAATCCAAAATGAATACGTATTTACATAAATACATACATACAAAAGTAAATAGTACATTATATACATAAATTGAGGAATTGACAAATAAACATTTAATTGTTGAAGTACATATGTCTGTGTGTTTGTTCTTATGTTCATAGAGTATAAAAATATATTCATTTATGTAAAATATTAAACAATATAAATAAGGGTGTGAGTATCTAACGATGTTATTTTTTTCTTAAACTGGTTTAGAAACAAAAAATTTTATTTAACTTTATTTACTAACAAGATATTAAAATTGAATATTTTGCAAAAATGATGTGCCATTTAAAATATGGATTTAGTATTTTTTAAACACCACATGAGTTAAATCGTAAACTTATTTTTTAAATGAAATTTTTGTTGTAGAAATTTCTAATGTAAAATTTTTCCGCAGAAAAAGTATTTTCAGAAAAAAAATTTATAAAAATTTTTCAATAGAAAAATTTTCATTATAAAAATTTTTCTCTAGAAAAATTTTCATTATAAAAGTTTTTCTCTAGAAAAATTTTCATTATAAAAATTTTTCTCTATGTAAAATTTTTCCGCAGAAAAAGTATTTTTAGAGAAAAAATTTATAAAAATTTTTCAATAGAAAAATTTTCATTATTAAAATTTTTCTCTAGAAAAATTTTCATTATAAAAGTTTTTCTCTAGAAAAATTTTCATTATAAAAATTTTTCTATAGAAAAATTTTCATTATAAAAATTTTTCTATAGAAAAACTTTCATTATAAAAAATGTTACTATAGAAAAATTTTCATTATAAAAATTTTTCTATAGAAACATTTTCATTATAAAAATTTTTCTATAGAAAAATTTTCATTATGAAAATTTTTCTATACAAAAATGTTCATTATAAAAATTTTTCCATAGAAAAATGTTCATTATAAAAATTTTTCAATAGAAAAATTTGTATTATAAAAACTTTTCTATAGAAAAATTTTTATTATAAAAATTATTCTATAGAAAAATTTACATTATAATATTTTTTTCTATAGAAAAATTTTCGTTATAAAAATTTTGTCTCTGGAAAAATTTTCATTATAAAAAATTTTTCTGTAGAAAAATTTTCATTATATAAAATTTTTCTGTAGAAAAATTTTCATTATAAAAATTTTTCTATAGAAAATTTTTATTATTATTCATTATAAAAATTTTACTATAGAAAAATTTTCATTATAAAAAATTTTACTATAGAAAAATTTTCATTATAAAAATTTTTCTATAGAAACATTTTAATTATAAAAATTTTACTATAGAAAAATTTTCATTATAAAAAATTTTACTATAGAAACATTTTCATTATAAAAATTTTTCTATAGAAACATTTTCATTATAAAAATTTTTCTATAGAAAAATGTTCATTATAAAAATTTTGCTATAGAAAAATGTTCATTATAAAAATTTTTCAATAGAAAAATTTTTATTATAAAAACTTTTCTATAGAAAAATTTTTGTTATAAAAATTATTCTATAGAAAAATTTTTATCATAAAATTTTTTTTTATAGAAAAATTTTCGTTATAAAAATTTTGTCTATGGAAAAATTTTCATTATAAAAAATTTTTCTGTAGAAAAATTTTCATTATAAAAAATTTTTCTGTAGAAAAATTTTCATTATATAAAATTTTTCTGTAGAAAAATTTTCATTATAAAAAATTTTTCTGTAGAAAAATTTTCATTATAAAAATTTTTCTATAGAAAATTTTTATTATTATTCATTATAAAAATTTTACTATAGAAAAATTTTCATTATAAAAAATTTTACTATAGAAAAATTTTCATTATAAAAATTTTTCTATAGAAACATTTTAATTATAAAAATTTTACTATAGAAAAATTTTCATTATAAAAAATTTTACTATAGAAACATTTTCATTATAAAAATTTTTCTATAGAAACATTTTCATTATAAAAATTTTTCTATAGAAAAATGTTCATTATAAAAATGTTGCTATAGAAAAATGTTCATTATAAAAATTTTTCAATAGAACAATTTTTATTATAAAAACTTTTCTATAAACAAATTTTTATTATAAAAATTATTCTATAGAAAAATTTTTATTATAAAATTTTTTTCTATAGAAAAATTTTCGTTATAAAAATTTTGTCTATGGAAAAATTTTCATTATAAAAAATTTTTCTGTAGAAAAATTTTCATTATAAAAAATTTTTATGTAGAAAAATTTTCATTATAAAAAATTTTTCTGTAGAAAAATTTTCATTATAAAAAATTTTTCTGTAGAAAACTTTTCATTATAAAAAATTTTTCTGTAGAAAAATTTTCATTATAAAAAATTTTTCTGTAGAAAAATTTTCATTATAAAAAATTTTTTCTGTAGAAAAATTTTCATTGTAAGAAAACTTTTATATAATGAAAATTTTTGTATAGAAAAATTTTTTATAATAAAAATTTTTCTATAGAAATATTTTCATTATAAAAAATTTTTCTAATGAAAAATTTTCATTATAAAAATGTTTCTATAGAAAATTTGTATTATTATATTTTTTTTATTTTCATTATAAAATTTTTTTCTATAGAAAAATTTTCATTATAAAAATTTTGTCTATGGAAAAATGTTCATTATAAAAAATTTTCTGTAGAAAAATTTTCATTATAAAAAAATTTGTATATAACGAAAATTTTTCTATAGAATAATTTTTTGGAATTAAAATTTTTCTATAGAAAAATTTTCATTATAAAAATTTGTCTATAGAAAAATTTTCATTATAAAAATTTGTCTATAGAAAAATTTTCATTACAAAAATTTTTCTATACAAAAATTTTCATTAGAAAAATTTTTTCTGAAGAAAAATTTTCTTTATCAAAATGTTTTCTATACAAAAATTTTCTTTATTAATATTTTTTCTACAGAAAAACTTTCTTTATTAAAAGTTTTATTATAAAGGTTTTTTTCTACACAAAAATTTTCATTATGAAGATTTTTTCTATAGAATTTTTATATTATAAAATTTTTATTTTGAAAAAATTATTTCTAAAGAAAACGTTCCTTATAAAATTTTTTTCTATAGAAAAATATTTTTTATAAAAATGTTTTCTATAGGCAAATTTTCTTTATAAAAATTTTTTCTATAGAAAAGTATTCTTTATAAAATTTTTTATCAATAGAAAAATTTTTATTATAAAAATTTTCTTCATAAAAAATTTTTTTATACAAATTTTTTGTTATAGAAAAATTGTCATTCTATACAATTTTTATTAAAAAAAATTTAGTTATAAAAATTATTCTGTAGAAAAAACTTGGTTATACGAATTTTTTATGGAAAAATTTTAGTTATAAAAAAATTTTATTTAGAAAAATTTTTTGTGAAGAAAAATTGCCTTAAGAACAATTTTTTGTACAGAAAATTTTTTTTTATACATTTTTTTTCTATTGAAAAATTTTAGTAATAAAAATTTTTTCTATAGAAATAATTTTCGTAATCAAATTTTTTTCTATAGAAAAGATTTTCTTTATAAATTTGTTTTTATAAAATGTTTTCTATAGAAAAATTTTCGTTATAAAATGTTTGCTGTGGAAAAATTTTAGCTATAGAAATTGTTTCTATAGAAATATCTTTTCTACAAAAAAAAATTTTCTTTTTAAAAATTTTTTTCTGTAGAATAATATTCGTTATAATAATTTTTTCTATAGAATTTTTTTTTATTAAATTATTTTTTAAACACCACATGAGTTAAATCGTAAACTTATTTTTTAAATGAAATTTTTGTTGTAGAAATTTCTAATGTAAAATTTTTCCGCAGAAAAAGTCTTTTCAGAGAAAAAATTTATAAAAATTTTTCAATACAAAAATTTTCATTATAAAAATTTTTCTCTAGAAAAATTTTCATTATAAAAGATTTTCTCTAGAAAAATTTTCATTATAAAAATTTTTCTCTAGAAAAATTTTCATTATAAAAATTTTACTATAGAAAAATTTTCATTATAAAAAATTTTTCAATAGAAAAATTTTCATTATAAAAATTTTTCTATAAATTTTCATTATAAAAATTTTTCTATAGAAAGATTTTCATTATAAAAATTTTTCTATAGAAAAATGTTCATTATTAAAATTTTTCAATAGAAAAATTTTTATTATAAAAACTTTTCTATAGAAAAATTTTTATTATAAAAATTATTCTATAGAAAAATTTTCATTATAAAATTTTTTTCTATAAAAAATTTTCATTATAAAAATTTTGTCTATGGAAAAACTTTCATTATAAAAAATGTTTCTGTAGAAAAATTTTCATTATAAAAAATTTTTCTGTAGAAAAATTTTCATTATATAAAATTTTTCTGTAGAAAAATTTTCATTATAAAAAATTTTTATGTCGAAAAATATTTATTATAAAAAATTTTTCTGTAGAAAAATTTTCATTATAAAAAATTTTTCTGTAGAAAAATTTTCACTATAAAAAATTTTTTCTGTAGAAAAATTTTCATTATAAGAAAACTTTTATATAATGAAAATTTTTCTATAGAAACATTTTTTATAACAAAAATTTTTCTATAGAAATATTTTCATTATAAAAATTTTTCTATAGAAAAATGTTCATTATAAAAATTTTTCTATAGAAAAATGTTCATTATAAAAATTTTTCTATAGAAAAATGTTCATTATTAAAATTTTTCAATAGAAAAATTTTTATTATAAAAACTTTTCTATAGAAAAATTTTTATTATAAAAATTATTCTATAGAAAAATTTTCATTATAAAATTTTTTTCTATAAAAAATTTTCATTATAAAAATTTTGTCTATGGAAAAACTTTCATTATAAAAAATGTTTCTGTAGAAAAATTTTCATTATAAAAAATTTTTCTGTAGAAAAATTTTCATTATATAAAATTTTTCTGTAGAAAAATTTTCATTATAAAAAATTTTTATGTCGAAAAATATTTATTATAAAAAATTTTTCTGTAGAAAAATTTTCATTATAAAAAATTTTTCTGTAGAAAAATTTTCACTATAAAAAATTTTTTCTGTAGAAAAATTTTCATTATAAGAAAACTTTTATATAATGAAAATTTTTCTATAGAAACATTTTTTATAACAAAAATTTTTCTATAGAAATATTTTCATTATAAAAAATTTTTCTAATGAAAAATTTTCATTATAAAAAATTTTGTCTATGGAAAAATGTTCATTATAAAAAATTTTCTGTAGAAAAATTTTCATTATAAAAAAATTTGTATATAACGAAAATTTTTCTATAGAATAATTTTTTGCAATAAAAATTTTTCTATAGAAAAATTTTCATTATAAAAATTTGTCTATAGAAAAATTTTCATTATAACAATTTTCTATAGAAACATTTTCATTACAAAGATTTTTCTATACAAACATTTTCATTATAAAAATTTTTTCTGAAGAAAAATTTTCTTTATCAAAATGTTTTCTATAGAAAAATTTTCTTTATTAATATTTTTTCTACAGAAAAACTTTCTTTATTAAAAGTTTTATTATAAAGGTTTTTTTCTACACAAAAATTTTCATTATAAAAATTTTTTTTATAGAATTTTTATATTATAAAAATTTTGTTTTGAAAAAATTATTTCTAAAGAAAACGTTCCTTATAAAATTGTTTTCTATAGAAAAATATTTTTTATAAAAATGTTTTCTATAGGCAAATTTTCTTTATAAAAATTTTTTCTATAGAAAAGTATTCTTTATAAAATTTTTTATCAATAGAAAAATTTTTATTATAAAAATTTTCTTCATAAAAATTTTCATTATAAAAATTTTTTGTTATAGAAAAATTGTCATTCTATACAATTTTTATTAAAAAAAATTAAGTTATAAAAATTATTCTGTAGAAAAAACTTGGTTATACGTTATGGAAAAATTTTAGTTATAAAAAAATTTTATTTAGAAAAATTTTTTGTGAAGAAAATTGCCTTAAGAACAATTTTTTGTACAGAAAAATTTCTTTTATACAAATTTTTTCTATTGAAAAATTTTAGTAATACAAATTTTTTCTATAGAAATAATTTTCGTAATAAAATTTTTTTCTATAGAAAAGATTTTCTTTATAAAATTTTTTTTTATAAATTTTTTTTTTATAAATTTTTTTTTATAAAATGTTTTCTATAGAAAAATTTTCGTTATAAAATGTTTTCTGTGGAAAAATTTTAGCTATAGAAATTGTTTCTATAGAAATATCTTTTCTACAAAAAAAAATGTTCTTTTTAAAAATTTTTTTCTGTAGAATAATTTTCGTTATAATAGTTTTTCCTATAGAATTTTTTTTTATAAAAATATTTTCTATACAAAAATTTTTTTTATAAAAATTTCATTTATAAGATTTTTTTTTATATTTTTTTTTTTTTTTAAATAAAACCATAAGAAATTTCTTTTTTATATTTTTATTTACTAAATTTTAAATTAATCTAATTTCAAATTTACAACGAAACTAAAATTGAAGAAGAAATATGAAAATAAAAGTATTACAAAATTAATGTTAATTATTTAGTGTTGTAATCTTCTTCCTCGAACGAGTTTCATTAACAGCTTCCGAACGAACACTCACAAATTGGCTTCCAACACTTTCTTTGGTCTAATAATTTTTTGTTATACTCTTTTCCATTTCTTTTGCTAAAGTTTAGTTATTTAACTTCATCATCATCATCATTATTTATGAAGAACGTATGTAATCACAGCTTAAACTAAGATTAAAAAACACTTAAACAATTTTTGAAATAACGAAAAGAAAATCATAAAATCTAAATTTTTAAAATAACAGGAAAACAAAATGAAAACATCACAATCACTTGATTTTAAACTTGATCATAATCTATTGATCTTTCAATACTATTAGATCGTTTTTTTTTCTCTTAAAATTTCTATATGTTTATGGATGAGGATCTGGGAATTCATAGGTGGTGCTATAACTCAAGGCCCCTTTGCCATGGTTAATACCCGGAACAGGTTTAGTATCGAAATCGTGCAATTCACTATGAACATCGTGCACTGATTCGTGTTCATATTCATGGGGATGCTCATACTCGACATGTTCACTGGCAGCTGCAGACTCCTCATATTCACTTCCCTTATAGTCTTGGCCATAGTCGGAGGGAAAATGAGTTTCATGCAAATGATCACCCAAAGAACCCAAAGACTCATAGTTTGAAGATTCACTTTCTGTTAAACCCTCACTAAAGTCGTGGGACTCAACTTGGGCATCCAAGTGGCCGCCATAATGACCTCCGATAACACCCGCCTGTATGGAACCAGCCAACAGTGTAATGCCTAAAACAATGCTAAAAGGCGTCATTTGATCCTTTTATTTTATACTAAATTTCAATATCCTTTTAATCCTTTCTGCTCCTGTCTCTCCAAATTTCGTATTCCAAATATATACCGTTTTGCTGTAAAGTTGTAAGTAGACTAATTTGTTGGTGGCACGTTGCAGGTATCTTATATATAAATTTTAAAATCTATTTGAAAAGCATAACTTAAACTGAAAAAATTCATAACGAAAATTCGCAATAGAAAATTCGAAATGAAGAAAAATATGTACAGAAGAAGTTAATGATGATACTCTAAGTGTTTGCCTGTAACTCTCAAAGTCTAGATAAGAGTTTTAGCATGAATTTTGCCAGTCGAGTGATTGAGTGTTTCCAGAGGGGGAATAGTTATGTGTAACCAGACAGTCTTGCGGATTGTGTGTGTTTGTGTATGTGCCACATTTAAGTGGCATAACGTACTACAAACATAAAATATTTACATTAGTCATACCTGTAACATATATGCGTTATATTCCCCGAATTAGGGGGGCTTTTAAAATAATTAGTATAATTACCTTCAGACAATGACCAAATTCTTAGTAGACTATGGTCAGAATTTAATTTAACTATAGACACAAAATGATAAGAATACGATCAAATAGATTAAAGTCACCCTATTTCAAACTCATAAAACGTTAACATTTACGAAAATCTATCACTTTTCGTTGTAACTCTATAACTCAAGAACGGAATTACCTATCCAAACCAAATATTAAGGCTTGGTTTGGCCTATTTCGTAGTTGATTTATGTGAAGTTTGCTCAAAATCGGTCGAGCGGTTCTTCGTTTATCACATTTTTTGCAACAAATTAGTGTCTTTTTGGAGTTTATAAAATCCATGGAAATTTTTTATATTTATATACAAATTGTATAAAATAATTTCCATATATTGTATAAACTCTATACATTTTTTTCTTCTATATATATACAAATTTGATCATGTAATGATCTTTAGCTATGTTGTTGCGCATGAACCGCCGAACTTTACCAAATTGGTCTGACCAGGTTCCGACAGATTGAGCCACTGAAAATTACTCAAATTGAATTTAATCGTGAACTATTAATTTGATCATTGTACGATATTTAGCAAAGTTGTTTCGTATGAGCAGACGAGGGTTTCTAAATTGGTATGACCAATTCCCAACAGGTGGAACCACATAAAATTACTAAAAATTAATTAAATCACAAACTTTGCATTATCTTTAGCACAGTTGTTGCGAATCAGCCGACAAAGTTTTTAAGTTGTGCTACTAATATTCGCCAGATGGCGCCAAAGTTAATTGAGATGTAAATTGTGCATTTGATGATTCTATGTCGTTCCTTCAAATTTATTTTAATTGGTGACGCAGCAAAGCGTGCGAGGTACAGCTAGTTTCCTATAAAAATAGAAAAAATTTCGAAATTTTCTATTCAAATATTAAACTTTTGAAAAATTCTTAAAAAATGTTCAATAATTCGAAAATATCCTATAAAATAAGGAAAACTTTAAAAAACTTTCTATAAAAATAATAAAGTTTTCGAAAACTTCCTAATAAAATAAAAAAAAAAAATTTTGAAAATTTCCTATAAAAATAGAAAAATTTTCGAAATTTTCATATAAAAATAGGAAAATATTCGAAAATTTCCTAAAAAATATGAAAATTTTCGAAAATTTCCTATAAAAATAGGAAAATTTCCAATAAAAATAGGAAATTTTTCGAAAATTTCCTATAAAAATAGGAAAATTTTCGAAAATTTCCTATAAAAATAGGAAAATTTCCTATAATAATAGGAAAATTTTCGAAAATTTCCTATAATAATAGGAAAATTTTCGAAAATTTCCTATAAAAATAGGAAAATTTTCGAAAATTTCCTATAAAAATAGGAAAATTTTCGAAAACTTCCTATAAAAATAGGAAAATTTTCGAAAACTTCCTATAAAAATAGGAAAATTTTCGAAAATTTCCTATAAAAATAGGAAAAATTTCGAAAATTTCCTATAAAAATAGCGAAATTTTCGAAAATTTCCTATAAAAATAGGAAAATTTTCGAAAATTTCCTATAAAAATAGAAAAATTTTCGAAAATTTCCTATAAAAATAGGAAAATTTTCGAAAATTTCCTATAAAAATAGGAAAGTTTTCGAAAATTTCCTATAAAAATAGGAAAATTTTCGAAAATTTCCTATAAAAATAGGAAAATTTTCGAAAATTTCCTATAAAACTAGGAAAATATTCGAAAATTTCCTATAAAACTAGGAAAATATTCGAAAATTTCCTATAAAAATAGGAAAATTTTCGAAAACTTCCTATAAAAATAGGAAAATTAAAATAGGAACATTTTCGAAAATATCCTATAAAAATAGGAAAATTTAGGAAAATTTTCGAAAATTTCCTATAAAAATGGGAAAATTTCCCATAAAAATAGGAAAATTTTCGAAAATTTCCTATAAAAATAGGAAAATTTTCGAAAATTTCCTATATAAAAATAGGAAAATTTTCGAAAATTTCCTATATAAAAATAGGAAAATTTTCGAAAATTTCCTATAAAAATAGGAAAATTTTCGAAAATTTCCTATAAAAATAGGAAAATTCTCGAAAATTTCCTATAAAAATAGGAAAATTTTCGAAAATTTCCTATAAAAATAGGAAAATTTTCGAAAATTTCCTATAAAAATAGGAAAATTTTCGAAAATTTCCTATAAAAATAGGAAAATTTTCGAAAATTTTTTATAGGAAATTTTCGAAAATTTTCCTATAAAAATAGGAAAATTTTCGAAAATTTCCTATAAAAATAGGAAAATTTTCGAAAATTTCCTATAAAAATAGGAAAATTTTCGAAAATTTCCTATAAAAAATTTTCGAAAATTTTCCTATTTTTATAGGAAATTTTCGAAAATTTTCCTATTTTTATAGGAAATTTTCGAAAATTTTCCTATTTTTATAGGAAATTTTCGAAAATTTTCCTATTTTTATAGGAAATTTTCGAAAATTTTCCTATTTTTATAGGAAATTTTCGAAAATTTTCCTATTTTTATAGGAAATTTTCGAAAATTTTCCTATTTTTATAGGAAATTTTCGAAAATTTTCCTATTTTTATAAGAAAAGGTTCGAAAATTTTCCTATTTTTATAGGAAATTTTCGAAAATTTTCCTATTTTTATAGGAAATTTTCGAAAATTTTCCTATTTTTATAGGAAATTTTCGAAAATTTTCCTATTTTTATAGGAAATTTTCGAAAATTTTCCTATTTTTATAGGAAATTTTCGAAAATTTTCCTATTTTTATAGGAAATTTTGGAAAATTTTCCTATTTTTATAGGCAATTTTCGAAAATTTTCCTATTTTTATAGGAAATTTTCGAAAATTTTCCTATTTTTATAGGAAATTTTCGAAAAATAGGAACATTTTCGATAATTTCCTATGAAAATATGAAAATTTCCTATAAAAATAGGAAAATTTTCGAAAATTTCCTATAAAAATAGGAAAATTTTCGAAAATTTCCTATAAAAATAGGAGTATTTTCGAAAATTTCTTATAAAAATAGTAAAATTTTTGAAAATTTCTTAAAAATTGTTAAACTGTCGAATATTTCTTATTTGTAGAAAAACATTTGAAAACTTTAAATTTTCTAGAAGAAATAAAATTCATAAAATTTTCAAAATATTACCACCCTAATGTCTTACATTAAAATTACAATCATAAACATTCATTACGGATTGAATTAGAGAAATATCCAGCTCTTAACCACCTGTAACACATAAGTATTATCCATATTTTTAATACAAAATATAAACAATCGTCCTATTGACCAATATTAGACCAATTAGTTTTATTATTATTTTAATACTGAAATTATAAGTTTAAAATTTTATAATTTGTGGTTGTTGTTGATTTGTGTTATTTCACAAAATTCAGTTTTTTTTTTTAAGAAAACAATATAAAATCAATTGAATACACCGACCGACTGTTAATAAAACAAAAACAAAAGCTGAAAATTACTTAGCAAATCTATAAAACAACTTGATTTATGTACAAACGAATAACATCAAATACTCGTACACTTGGTCCCACTGACCAACTTTTTTCTTCTCCGTTAAAAAAAGAAATGAAAAGAAGAAGTTGAAAGGAAAAGTGGTTTTGTACAAAGAAACTTCCTACTTTAGCAAAAAGAAAATGTTTAATCGAGACAAAAAAAAAAAAATGAAAAGATGAAGTAAATCGAGTGAGTAAAGCCATTAACTCATTCAATCGGTAGCCGAATAACACATTGACTTGACTTCTTCATATTTTTCTTTTTTTTGGGGGAAATATTCTTTTGATTTGAATTTTTTTTGAAATGTTAATGAAAATTTTTTAAATTTTCTGAGGAAATTATTTTTTTCAATTTCTTTAAGCTATTCATTTCGTATTGACTTAATTTTTAATATTTTTTGATAATGTGAGTTTTTACGTTTGTTTAAAATTTAATAGATTTTTGGTACTCGTCATTTGATTGTCACTATTCTCATTAGTCTTTTTTCTACTTAAGCAAATATTTTTGTTTTTTAGTCCTCTAATACAATGATGTAAACTTAAACGATAAGCAGGTGTTTTAAGGAATATAATCTTTAAAAGAATGAAATTTTCAAAAACTTTCCTTTCAATTGTCAAATTTTAGAAATATGTAGATTAATTTTTTGAATTTTCCAATAAATAGTAAAATTTTCTACAATTTCCTATAAATAGTAAAATTTTCTATTAATAGTAAAATTTTTGAAAATTTCCTATAAATGGTAAAATTTTCAAAAATTTCCTATAAATAGGAAAATTTTCTAAGATTTCCTATAAATAGTAAAATTTTCGAAAGTTTCCTCTAAAAAGTAATTTTTTTTAATATTTCCTATAAATAGTATAATTTTCGAGAATTTTCAAAAATTTACGATAAATTGTAAAATTTTCGAAATTTTCAGATAAATAGTAAAATTTTCGAAATTTTCCTATAGAAAAAATTTTCATAAGAAAAATTTTTCTATAGAAAAAAGTTTCATAAGAAAAAATTTTCTATGGAAAAAATTTTCATAAGAAAAATTTTTCTATGGAAAAAATTTTCATAAGAACAATTTTTCTATGGAAAAAATTTTCATAAGAAAAATTTTTCTATAGAAAAAATTTTCATAAGAAAAATTTTTCTATAGAAAAAATTTTCATAAGAAAAATTTTTCTATAGAAAAAATTTTCATAAGAAAAATTTTTCTATAGAAAAAATTTTCATAAGAAAAATTTTTCTATAGAAAAAATTTTCATAAGAAAAATTTTTCTATAGAAAAAATTTTCATAAGAAAAATTTTTCTATAGACAAAATTTTCATAAGAAAAATTTTTCTATGGAAAAAATTTTCATAAGAAAAGTTTTTCTATAGAAAAAATTTTCATAAGAAAAATTTGTCTATAGAAAAATATTTCATAAGAAAAATTTTTCTATAGAAAAAATTTTCATAAGAAAAATTTTTCTATAGAAAAAATTTTCATAAGAAAAATTTTTCTATAGAAAAAATTTTCATAAGAAAAATTTTTTTATAGAAAAAATTTTCATAATAAAAATTTGTCTATAGAAAAAATTTTCATAAGAAAAATTTTTCTATAGAAAAAATTTTCATAAGAAAAATTTTTCTATAGAAAAAATTTTCATAAGAAAAATTTTTCTATAGAAAAAATTTTCATAAGAAAAATTTTTCATAAGAAAAATTTTTCGATAGAAAAAATTTTCATAAGAAAAATTTTTCTATAGAAAAAATTTTCATAAGAAACATTTTTCTATAGAAAAAATTTTCATAAGAAACATTTTTCTATAGAAAAAATGTTCATAAGCAAAATTTTTTTTTTGAAAAATTTGTTATAACAAAAATTTTTCTATAGAAAAAATTTTCATAAGAAAAATTTTTCTATAGAAAAAATTTTCATAAGAAAAATTTTTCTATAGAAAAGATTTTCATAAGAAAAATTTTTCTATAGAAAAAATTTTCATAAGAAAAATTTTTCTATAGAAAAAATTTTCATAAGAAAAATTTTTCTATAGAAAAAATTTTCATAAGAAAAATTTTTCTATAGAAAAAATTTTCATAAGAAAAATTTTTCTATAGAAAAAATTTTCATAAGAAAAATTTTTCTATAGAAAAAATTTTCATAAGAAAAATTTTTCTATAGAAAAAATTTTCATAAGAAAAATTTTTCTATAGAAAAAATTTTCATAAGAAAAATTTTTCTATAGAAAAAATTTTCATAAGAAAAATTTTTCTATAGAAAAAATTTTCATAAGAAAAATTTTTCTAAAGAAAAAATGTTCATAAGAAAAATTTTTCTATAGAAAAAATTTTCATATGAAAAATTTTTCTATAGAAAAAATTTTCATATGAAAAATTTTTCTATAGAAAAAATTTTCATATGAAAAATTTTTCTATAGAAAAAATTTTCATATGAAAAATTTTTCTATAGAAAAAATTTTCATATGAAAAATTTTTCTATAGAAAAAATTTTCATATGAAAAATTTTTCTATAGAAAAAATTTTCATATGAAAAATTTTTCTATAGAAAAAATTTTCATATGAAAAATTTTTCTATAGAAAAAATTTTCATATGAAAAATTTTTCTATAGAAAAAATTTTCATATGAAAAATTTTTCTATAGAAAAAATTTTCATATGAAAAATTTTTCTATAGAAAAAATTTTCATATGAAAAATTTTTCTATAGAAAAAATTTTCATATGAAAAATTTTTCTATAGAAAAAATTTTCATATGAAAAATTTTTCTATAGAAAAAATTTTCATATGAAAAATTTTTCTATAGAAAAAATTTTCATATGAAAAATTTTTCTATAGAAAAAATTTTCATATGAAAAATTTTTCTATAGAAAAAATTTTCATATGAAAAATTTTTCTATAGAAAAAATTTTCATATGAAAAATTTTTCTATAGAAAAAATTTTCATATGAAAAATTTTTCTATAGAAAAAATTTTCATATGAAAAATTTTTCTATAGAAAAAATTTTCATATGAAAAATTTTTCTATAGAAAAAATTTTCATATGAAAAATTTTTCTATAGAAAAAATTTTCATATGAAAAATTTTTCTATAGAAAAAATTTTCATATGAAAAATTTTTCTATAGAAAAAATTTTCATATGAAAAATTTTTCTATAGAAAAAATTTTCATATGAAAAATTTTTCTATAGAAAAAATTTTCATATGAAAAATTTTTCTATAGAAAAAATTTTCATATGAAAAATTTTTCTATAGAAAAAATTTTCATATGAAAAATTTTTCTATAGAAAAAATTTTCATATGAAAAATTTTTCTATAGAAAAAATTTTCATATGAAAATTTTCATATGAAAAAATTTTCGTAAAAACATTTTCATATGAAAAAATTTTCATAAAAAAATTCTTTCTATAGAAACAATTTTCATAAGAAAAATTTTTCTATAGAAAAAATTTTCATAAAAGAAATTTTTCTATAGAAACAATAAGAAAAATTTTTCTATAGAAAAACAAAAATTTTTCTATAAAAAAAAATTTTATAACAAAAATTTTTCTAGAGAAAAAATTTTTTTAACTAAAATTTTTCTATAGAAAAATTTTTCCATAGAAAAAATTTTCTATAGAAAAATTTTGTATGGAAAAATTTTCTTAAAAAAAATTTTTCTATAGAAAAAATTTTCATTAAAAAACTATTCTATGGAAAAACTTTCAAAGAAAAAATTTAAAAAGAAAAAAAATTTCATAAGAAAAATTTTTTTATAAAAAAAGTTTTCATAAGAAAAATATTGTTTTTATTTAATTTTTCAATTGATTCCTTTATTTCACTACCTTTTCCTAATGCCTTAGCTCAATTATAAAAATTTTTATTACACTTTAAAATCTTTGATTGACCACTGGGCGTAAATTAAAATTGTTTTTCCAAGATTTTAGCCGCTTGATGTTGTTCGCCGTCATAATGTCTGATGTAACAAACGAACATGAGACAATGCTAATAATTATATTTAATTCCACAAATTAGTTAAATATTTAGATATTAGAAGACAGATATAAGAGAAGATTTGTTATTTAATATATAAGTAATTTACTTTCTTATTTTTATGAGAAATAATAATATGTTTTAACCCTTAAACGTTATAAACTTTTTAACAATTCTTCACAAATGAAGAAAAAGCTAAGTTAAAGTTATAACTTTAATAATCAATTTTTGTATGTTCTTTATTTGATAAAATTGTTTTTGTCTTTTTTGCACATGGATGTCCCCTTTGTTGTAAAAGGGTTAAGTTTTAAATATTAAACTTGATAGTGCATAACATTTTTGATGGCTTTTTTGTATAGAAGTTATTTTGTTACTTTTGAAAGTTGCCAATTTACAGGATATATTTATGAGCTACTAAAAATTGTAAACGTGTTTGTTTTTATCTTTTCAAACATATTTTAATGTTATGTTAAATTTAAATTGTTATGTTAAATAAAATTTGTACAAACTGGTTTAATATAGCCTTAACAGATAATGGTAATATGTGATAATAATGGCTTTTTAATAATAAGTCATTCGGAATCTAAAAGATAATTTAATAGCAAGAATTTTAAAAGACCTTTTCTTGTGCCTATGTATTTATGTGATTAAATTATAATTTTTTATTTAAAAAAGTTTTTGTAAATGAAAATAAAAGTGAAGAAAACTGCAAAAACATGCAATTGAAGTGCGTAATCATTGTATTATCTATTTGTAACTTATAAAAATAATTAACACTTGTAATTTTGCTCTTTAAAATGTTATTTGTTAAAGAAATATTTTTTTTCAAATATAAATAGCTGATTAAGTTTTAAAAAATATAATTTCTCTAACAACAACACTTTATTTCTTCTATCTTAAAATAAAATAAAGCACTCTACACTCGGCATATAGAAAAGTTTTTACAAATGGCCACATAAACTATACTATTTCAGTTAAATTAAAATTTCATAATCAAAGCTCAGTTTATCATCTAAGTATAATCCTAACACTTTTTAATGAGAAACATAAATGTGGGATTAGGGTCTGAACCTGTACAACCGACATTTCTAATGCAATTTTACACAGAGGACGAGCGTTGACGAGTAACTGTAAAATGATATGATTTTAACTAAAAGCCTTAAAACAATAAGACAGACAAGGACAGTTGACGATTCTAATTTGAAAGCTTTTTAGGAAGCTTTAGGAACGAATAAAGACAAGGTACAATAATAACAGCTTAAACAAACTTTTGATTTAAGTAATGAAGATAGGACAGAGATGACATGATCATTTAGACAAATTTAAAGATTTAAAGAAAAACGATTCGAGGATCAATAGACGGACAACGTAACTCGATAGTTCAGTTGTCCAGTAGCAGCCGAATAGAAAGTTGTTGAATTCTGAAATATACCTAAGAATAATAAGTTGTGTTTTAAATAAGATGAAATATTTATAACACAGTACGACAAAATCAAATTTTTTTGAGTACACATGAGCAATGTTAACAGAATATGAAAATAGGTTTAAAATAATAAAAGACGTGTCTCGGCGTTTTGCTGTAGCACGTCAGAATTTTAAGAAAATCGATTTTAAAGATTCGAAGAACCGTGGAGGTTCACTTGTAACGTAATACTATTATAAAAAGATCTATAAAAAATGAATGGGTGAACCGATTTAAATGCTTGAGCCAGTTTTGAAAAGGGAATTAAATTTGGAAAGCTTTAGGAAGCTTTAATTTTCATGTAAAATTAAAAAATATCCAAAAATTGTATGAAATTCATTAAAAATTCTGCAATAAGAAAAAATTAAACAAATTAAAACGTCTTTACATTACATTTACATTAAATTACATTAGATTTTTTGGATATTTTACATAAGAACTAAAGCGCCATCTATCGCCATAAAAACAGATCAAAATTTAATTCCCTTTTCAAAACTGGCTCAAGCATTTAAATCGGTTCACCCATTCTATTTTTATAGAACTTTTTATAATAGTATTACGTTACAAGTGAACCTCCACGGTTCTTCGAATCTTTAAAATCGATTTTCTTAAAATTCTGACGTGCTACAGCAAAACGCCGAGACACGTATTTCTTTATTTTAAGCCTATTTTCATATTCTGTTAACATTTCCCATGTGTACCTACCCCTGTCGTACTGTGTAATAAATTAATAATAATAAAACTTTATTTTAAATCAATCTGAAAGTGTGTTCGTGTCGTTCTCCTCAATACCTAAAATATATTTTGGTTTTCCTCCAATTAAAAAAAAACCACATACATCGAGTTTAACTAGGATTTAGTTTTAAAAAAATTTAGACCATTTCATAATAAGCTTCAAATCAGCATAAACGCTTCCATTAAGATAATCTTTACCAAAACCCTTAGCATCCGCTTTTAACTGTACATCGTCAGTATATGTGTAACACAAACAAAATTGTATTAATCACCGAAGATCTAAGCCAATTACATTCCACATACATATTGATATCTGTTCATGATATCAAAGAGTCAAAGGCTTTACTTAAATCGAGAAATATGAGAAATGGGGGGGGTTACTCCGTATTTCGATTCGAAAGAAAATATTTTCGAAATACAATGCTTTTAGCATACAAATTGGAACAATTTTATTTTCGAAGCGAAATACGGAGTAACCCCCCTGAATTGAATTTTTCATCCATATTTTTTTTTCGCTTCCTAAATCCGGAGTGATACTGATTTATATATCCACCACAGATCAAATGCTGTAACAACTGTTTTTTGGTTCATGCCGGTGTCGAAACAAATCTCTTACCATGGATCTTCCAGAACTATAACGGGATATGCAAAATCCAGATATTGTGCAACTCTTGTTTGGGCGGGTGTTACCCCCGACTTCATCAAGACAACTAGTGGTCGGAGAGTATTGTTGCGCCGTGCTGCCAACAACAACGAAACTCAGCATCTTCTTCAACAACATCATCTTCGTCGTCGGAATATCCACAATCCGTCCAGCAATATCCACAACCATAGCATCATCAACATCTTCAGCAGCACAATCTATTGCCGCTAACACCATCGATTGCAGTCCGAATTCCTGGGGTGATATCAATCTGCAGTTCAACTGCCTCCAAGATAAGATTATTGAGATATTATGCACAATTTATGCACAACACAATATCGTGGTCTGAGCGGATCAGAAGACAAAACATAACAACAACTCTTGTCTGCAAAGTTGTAACGGGTACAGTGTTCTCCGAAAAGACCTCAACAGAAAGTGAATTCTTTGCATTTATCATCTACAAATCAGTGCAGTATAGTGTTCCCCTGATCTCCTGATCTAGACAATAGAGATCAATACCTTGATGCTGAACGTATTGCTGTTAGATAAGGGGACTTGGACTTAAAACTCTATAATGCCTACATTCCGCCTGCAACCAGTTGTTCAAGTGGTTCCTATGAAGAACTCAGAACCTTATTAGTATGAGAAATACTGGCTGGTTCTAGGGGATTTTTTGGAATCATATGGAGCTGTGGCTTCATCCTGTTGGAACCATATTTGCGGATGGTTTTCCACAGCTGGCCTTACAAAATTTTGCAACATGGCCCGATATCGATCACCATTGACGGAAATGGCGACACCTTGTTCATTTTCAAAAAAAAATGGGCCAATGATCCTTTCTGAAGAAACACCGCACCAAACGGTACACTTAACTGGGTGCAATTATTGTTGATGAAGTACTCTCGGGTTTTCCGTAGCCCATATCCTACAGTTTTGCTTGTTAACGAACCCATTTAATTGAAAATGGGCTTCGTCACTCATTATTAAGTTATGAATAAAATTTGGATTCTCTTGTACTTTTTGCTGGAAATAAATTGCATAGTCAAGTCGTTGCTGGTAATCTGTTGGTTTCAATTCTTGGACAAGTTGAATTTTGTATGGAAACAATCCTATGGTGTGCAAAATTCGCTGCAGCGACGTTCTTGAGAGGCCCAGTTGTGACGAACGTCTCCTGGTTGATGTTTCTGGATCCTCCCGAATACTCTCCTGTACCACTTGAATATTGTCAGCCGTGTGGACAGTTCGGTGTCTGCCGGGACCAGGAAGGTTCCTTACTGCTCCTTGTTCTCGAAAATTTGCAACCAGACGGTTTATTGTTGACTGAGAGGGTGCAACCCGCACATTAAATTGACGACGGTATGCACGCTGAGTCAACACAATGGACCGTTGATTTGAAAAGTAAATTTCAACAATTTGGGAACGTTGTTCAATTGTGTATTGCTCCATTATAAATTATCCAAGTCTTCTTTACAAAATACTGAAAAGAAAAGAAAAATAATTATAATAAAAAAGTTATAAGGAATTCACACCACTTCGGTCTTTCTGGGCCACCCTGTACATAAAACAGAAGAAAGCAGAATGAAGCGGCTTCAGATAACTCACCGATCTACATTTTACCGATCTCCAACAAAACTCTAACATGCACGACGAAAGAGGAAGTTTCGCCTAACCATCAAAGTGAGGCCTCGTTTTCCAGCATAAGCAGTGGGACTAGCAGATAATCGTGATGTAATCCGTAGTACCAACCCTCACGATCCTAGGATCCAGCTGAGCCCTGATATTAACAGTTTGGCAATAAGAGGAAGTGTTTTCTTGATCATCAGAAGAACTGCAATCTTGGCACTGAAATTAGTAAATTCGATCTCTCTTGAACCCTATGAAAGAGGACTTATTTATTATTTATTGAACAACCCAAGGGGGCCAAGGCAAAGACTACATGATCCTCCAGTCTTGGAACCAAAAACAACTTTTTACGCCAGCTTAAATTGCAGAGGCCATCCACACAGCTAAGCCTTTTAAGGCAACTATCTCGGACGGAATTCCTATCTCATGTTGAAATACCTAGGCCAGTGAGAAGTCGAGCTCTTGACAGGCGTCCTTAATCTGTCTATGACTAGCCTCATAAGTTGGTAGAGAGATCCCAATCATAAAATCTGAGAAACCCTCTTCATATCCCCCAGCTGACCAGCCTACTTCCATCAGCTCGCCACCAGCATAGATTCCGCAAAATGCGCAGCACCACTGCAGTATTTATCGCCATTATCACTCAAATAGTACAAGGGTTGAACCAGCAGAGCCCTTGTGATAGAACGGTTCTTGTGGAGCTTGACTTGTTAAAAGAATTCGATATGTAAAGCCGAGCGTGAACTATCCCAAAATTCTGGATGTCACATTAGACAGCCTTTTTACTTTGTCAGCACATGCCACATCCATCGCGCAATACTGGGGGTATGGACAAAAAAACCTTGCTGTCTACATTTTAAACGATTGGCCGGTCAGTGGCATATGTTGCTGCTTTGAAATGGTCAGCGTCGTTAAGTAATATTTAGTAGAGAAATCCAATGCTGCCAAAAGGCAGCCCTAAAAGCAATCACAAATAACCTCTCCGCATTATCTTCATGAGGAAACAAAGATCCTTAATATCATGTTAAGAGAAATCGCCCTAACTTTAACTTTAACAGTTGTAGTCTTCCAAAAAGCATGTCAGAAAAGATCTTCGCATGTAATTGATTCTTTAGATCATACCTCGTACATGGCAGCGTTAAGTAATATCTATTGGGAGGCCACCAACTTTGCTTTTTCAGGCTATCGCATGAATGTTGTATTAGGAGGTCGCCCACCACCCATAGCAGAAGAAAATAACTTGCAGCGGAAAACAAGAGTCGCTTTGGCAAATTAGATCGGGATCGAGTAACAGATTTAATATCTTTTGGTCCCGCATAGACTATCCCGTCCCTAACTTATGCCCAACATATGGTCAGGGTCCTCATGTTAATATTTTCAACTGTACAGCCAATCTCAATTCGCTTAGTCCTGAGGATTTGTGGACTAATCCAGTGAAAGTAATATAATTTCTTTGCCTTTATCTCCAAATAGATCCACCGCAAACAACAAATTGATAAAATTGTTAATGTTAGAACTGTTACAACAACAACGTTAACTATTTTTCGCATTTGATTGACACTTGAAAATATCGGCTCCCTCGGAGATATAAATTTAACAGAATTTAATGAAGGGTATATAAGATTCGTCACAGCCGAATATAAAACTAGAAGTTATTGCTTTTAAATTTACCAACAAAATATTGCATGTTTGCGCGGCATAAAAGTTTTACTACAATAAAATTTTGTGAATTAAAAAAAAATTAATTCATTGAGAAATTGTTGTAAATATTTGCAATTAAATAAACAAGACTAGTAATTTTGGTATTAATGTACAACGTACAAACAAATGTTTAATGTGTTAATAGATAAAAATAATTGTGGTTTGCATTTCTTAACAATTTTGTTAAATAAAAATATTTAAATAATAATAAAAATTTTACAACCGTTTCTTCTTATGTTATTTAATATTTCTTTTATATGGAATTCTATAAAGCAATTTTTCAAAATTTTAGCACCTTTTGGCTGGTCGATTTTGCGAAACTTGCAATTTTTATTTTTTTGCATTCAAAGCTGTTTTTGTTTTTGATAGCAAAAAATTGTTTTAACATTTAATTATTTTATTTTTTGTTATAATGATAACCCCCCCCCCCCAAGTATTTAAAAGTACATGACAAAACATCACAAGAGATTAAAAGCTACATAAAATTGAAATATTAATTAATGTTTCTAGTATGATTGAGTAGTTTTTGTATATTTTTTGTATACAAAAATTAAATTTATTAAACTCTATCAGATGCAGGTGGAGTGGTGTTCACATGATAATGTAATCTCCCAAAATTGTTTTAGAATGTGTCATAAATTTTAATAATTTTAGTTTATAATTTTGTATCGGGTGTTTTTTATTGAGTATACCTCAATAAGTTGGCATCACTTTTTTAACTGGCGGCCATTTTGTCAGCTGTCAAGTGATTAATATTTAGTTTGGTTTGCCATTTCATCATGAACAGGTTGACAAAAGAACAACGCTTGCAAATCGTGCAAATTTATTTCGAAAATAATGGTTCAGTTCGCGAAGTTTACCGCAAGCTCCGTCCATTTTATGGTCGACATAATCGTCCATCAGAGCAATTAATTCGGTCTCTATGTGATAATACACATCCGCAGCGACGTCGAACAGTGCGCACCGAAGAAACAATTGCCGCTGTAGAGCAAAGTGTTGAAGAGGACCCGAATGAATCGATTCGCCACCGTGCACAGCAATTGGAGCTTTGTCCATCAACTTTATGGAAGATTTTGCGCAAAGATCTTGGCTTGCGACCTTACAAGATCCAGCTTGTGCAAGAATTAAAGCCGCGAGACCATGCAATGCGTCGTGATTTTGGTGTATGGGCCGAAAATGAGATTGATCTCGATGCTGATTTTCATCGCAAAATTTTGTTCAGTGATGAGGTTCATTTTTGGTTGAATGGCTACGTCAACAAGCAAAATTGCCGCATTTGGAGTGAAGAGAATCCACATGAGATCCTTGAGACGCCATTACATGCACAAAAACTGACTGTTTGGTGTGCTCTATGGGCTGGTGGAGTCATTGGGCCATACTTCTTCCGAAATAATGCTGGAGAGTCAGTTACCATAAATGGAGACCGGTATAGAGCCATGATAACCGACTATTTTGTTCCCCAATTGGATGGCATGAATGTGGATGAGGTGTGGTTCCAACAAGACGGCGCTACATGCCACACAGCGCACGTCACAATTGATTTATTGAAGGAAACATTCGATGAGCGCATAATTTCGCGGAATATACCTGTCAATTGGCCACCAAGATCGTGCGATTTGACACCACTGGATTATTTTCTTTGGGGATATGTGAAGTCGCTCGTCTACGCCAACAAACCAGAAACGTTAGGGGACTTGGAAGCCAACATTCGTGGCGTTATTGAAAACATATGCTCGAAAAAGTAGTTAAAAATTGGACCTGTAGAATTGGCTTTATTCGAGCCAGCCGCGGCGGCCATATGCCCGAAATCATATTTAAACATTAATGGCATAAAATTATCCTTCCAATAAAGCCACACTGATGGACATTAAAACGATTTTTTTGTGTTTTATTTCAATTCCAAGTTCTATACCTCTAAAAAAACACCCATTTTGTCTAAAAATTCAATGTATTTACGCGTGAAAAATAGCTATGATATTTCATATGTAGGAAAAAAACTTTACAAATCTTTACAATAATGTTAACTAGTCTTAGTTTTATCTAAATATTGTATTTTTTTCTAACAACACTATTTTACAAAATTCCACTATTGGCGTTACATTTATTCACCACTGTATTGTTTTTCTTCGTTATGACTTTTGTGATCATAAAAACGGTTAAATTCATAATTTGTTTAAATAGGTTGACAGAGTTATACTAACCATTAAAGAGAATGGGAGGTATATTAAGGTTGTCATTCCGTTTGTTATTTCCTTAATATTGGCTCAAAAACCAAAAGGGATATATGTATATTCTGAATCCTTGTGAAATTCCAAGACGATTGTCCGTCTGTCTGTCTTTCTGTTCGTCTGTCTGTTGAAAGCACGATAACGCCTAAACGGAAAGAGCTAGGTCGTTGAAACTGGCGAAGATATTCTTCATTTCTGGAAAAATATAAATTTGTTCACATTTGACCATAGCTAGAGAGACAAAATTTTACAAAAGTATTTTCGTTATGTAACCCAACCCCTGGAATCAAATTCTTCTTCTTCTGTTATCATTGACTCCCAGAAGAGCATAGGGCATAAATCCAATTGTATTAGATCTGACAATATAATTTAGAACAGAAAAGTTTTATGCAACTATTGGTCAGCATATCAAATGTTATTGGAATTGGTCCATATTCGACTATAGATTTCATATAAAAACCACTCCTTTAAATCAAAAAATGCCACAAAGACCAGTTAAAAGCTATTACATTATTTATAACATGTTGGTAGTTCAAGTTTTTAGCTTATTACTGTGTTAACACTTTCTTTAAAAATTAACAATTATGACATCTTTTGATTCATTTTTTAATGTATTTTCATATATATTTAATTGAATTATCAAACACCAATCGTATAACCAGGTCGTAAAAGTGGGCATGGTCAATTTTTCTTAATGTATAATCCTAACTTGGACTAAAAAAATATTTAGAAAGAAAAAATGTCTTCATTGGTACATCCGTTCTCAAGATATACAATTTTAAAGAACAGGGGAATTTTATCCCCATTTTCCAATTTCCAGGTCCCCGTTGATCCATTTTCAAAAAATTCAAACAGCGAAAAACTTCCTATAGTATGAAAATATCTACATTTAAAACTTAAATTAATTAGGTTAAATCGTTTTCATCTTATCATCCATATCTGTCATTTTTAATATTTGACTTATATAGAAGGGGTCACGCCCACTTGAGATTAAAAAAACTAAACCTTTTTTTACCCACCGTCACACACATACAATCAAAATTTCTGAAAAATCGGTCATCCATATTTGTAATTTTTAATACATGGCTTATATGAGAGGGGTAGCCTATTTTACCCACCGGTAACTCAAAGTATACTGTAAAAATTAAGGAAAAATCGGTCAGCTCGGTCATCCATATTTGTTATTTTTAATATTTTACTTATATGGGAGGGATCACTCCCACTTGAGATTTGAAGAAGAATACTCCATTTTACCTGCCATTCACACCTTATTATACTATCAACATTTCAGAAAAATCTGCCCTCAGAGTCTTCCATGTTTGTCATTTTTAATATTGGACTTATATGGTCAAATATTGAAGTGGGCTCAAGCCCACTTAAGATTTAAAAAAATTATCCTATTTTGAAACCTTAATATACTGTCAAAATTTTAGCAAAATCAGTCCGTTCAGTCATCTATATTTGTCATTTTTATTATATGAGTTATATGGGAGGGGCACCGACCACTTGAGATTTCAGAAAAAAATCTTGCCTATTTTAATCACCGGCCGCACCTTAATTTCAGAAAAACCGATCAGTTCGGTCATCCATATTTGTCATTTTAAATATTTGACGCAAACTTGAGATTTCAGAAAAAGATTTGCTTATTTTAACCACCGGTCACACTTTACCATACTGTCAAAATTTCAGAAAAATCGGGCCGCTAAGTCATCCATATTTGTCATTTTCAATATTTTACTTATATGGGAGGGGTCACGGCCACTTGACATTTCAGAAAAAAACCTAGGCTATTTTAACCACCAGTCACACCTTAACATCCCAGTAAAACTTTTCATTACCAAATAATGAGTTAAACAGTTAAACTATTGAACACGAACTACTTACTCATTCGCTGTTTAAGTCATTACATTAACATGGGGATGTCATTGGAGGCAAGTACTTACCAATTGCAGAAAAGTAATGGCTTGGGTAAGCAATTTGAAAGCAACAACAACAACAGCAACAACTTTTTTGTTGTTGTTTTATTAAAAACATATATTGTTAAACGAAATACAAAATTTTTTTATGATCCCATGGGGGCTCGAACCCAGACCCTCCGACTGCTAGGCAGAGACTCTTCCACTGAGCTACTTCATATGTTGAAAACTTAGCAGCGTATAATTATTATAAACAATTTTTATTTTTAGATCCAAAATCATGTGAAAATAACTTTGTTTTTCCCTGCTTTTTTTGCTTTGTTGTAATTTTTGGAAAAATACTTTTATACGATTTTTTGTAATTATTTTAAAACTTTTTTAAAATTATTTTAAAACTTAAACAATTTAAATCTTCTTTTTTGTATAAGTTTTTACATAAGATTGACTCTTACTTACTTAAATGTTACAACCTGTTAAGGTCAAAGTCCGAGCATATTTTAGAATTCCATGGATTTCGATCTTGTGCGAATATTCTCCAATTTTATAGGCCAAGCTTTGAAAAATGTTCCTCTACTTGGTCTTTCTATCGAAGTTTCGGACATCCTCCTCTAATATTAGGTAGTGGAACATTTCAATTCTAATTTTATCCTCTTCATTGTGTTTGTTTTCAAGAGAGGGTTACTAGCCCGTAATACTAACCCATTTTTATCGATCTTATGGGACAACTCTCGGAACATGTTAACTCACAATATTAATGGGTGTTAAACTAGCTCCCCGGGTGATACCATGAGGAGGTGTGTGTCCACAGTTGAGATGTAGGATGACCCAGATAAGTTGGGCTTACCAAGTTAAGACCAATTAGAATCGTGTTTAGTATTCAACATCCCCTACATAATCAAAATTGACTCATGATGGTATTTTTTCATTAACGTGAGTTAGTTTTACAATTTTTTTTTACAGAAGATAATATTTAAGTTCTTAAAATTCAAAAATCATTTAAAAAGACTCTTGTAATAAAAAAAAAACTAAAAAAATTGTTGCCCTTGGTGGGATTTGAACCGGGGCCATTCAGTTTAAATTACCATCTTAATTACAAATAAGAACTTCGGTAATAACTTATTATTTATTCGGATGGTATGTTGTAGTCGTTACAAGGTAACCAGTTATCAGAGTACTTGCCATTACCAAAGTTTTGCTGGGATACTGTCCAAATTTCAGAAAAATCGGGCTTCATTGTCAGCTATTTTTGTCAGTTTTAATATATGAGTTATATGGGAGGGGTCACGCCCACTTGAGATTTCACAAAAATTAGCCTTTAGTCACTTCCGGCCACACCATTCTACACTGTCAAAATTTCAGAAAAATCTATCCGCTAGTTTCGGAGATCCTTCCCAACAAATAACATACAAACAGACGCGGACATTTTTTATAGATATAGATGACAGCTATAGCCACTAAGTTTTGCAAAAAATAGATTTATATAAATACCAATCAGTGTATAATTTTTAGGCAATCGGTCATCGTTATACTGTAGTTCTTATATGTATAGTATCTCCTTTTTATACCCTTCACGAAAGGTAGAAAGGGTATTCTAAGTTTGTGCTGATGTATGTAATGCATAGAAATACTTGTGTTAGACCCACCTTTTAGTATACTAATAGACTTAGAATCACTCCCTGAGTTGTTTTAACGATGCCAGTCCGTCCGTCAGTGCGACCGTGCATCTGGCTGGACCCCTATATTATCAAAGTACAGGACGCAATTCTGAAGATAATTTGATGAAATTTGGCACTCGTATCGTATGGTTGGACTTGACTGACAATAGCACTTTCTTACTTGTTATATCCACAATTAATAAGATTTGGAGTTGCATTCAGTATATACACTCTAAATCATATGATTAAAACCACATAAATTTCAGTTTTTAGCAGGCCAAATTTTTTTAAGTATTTTGTCCATAACTAAGATTGTAGTACCGTAGCAAAGGTAATTTTTCCAAAAAAAAAAGTCAGAAAAAAGCCAACTAATTATATAATTATATGACAAAATTAAATTTATTTTCATCAGTAAATACTACAGTACGTCAGTCATTAATATGACCTCTAATTTGAACGTCCCAACTGATATGCTCTCTTGCAAAATGTAATCGAGTTTCTTTGCGTACGTCATTCAGCGGCGGCTTTTCTTCATATTTTTTATTTTTAGATACTCACAGCTTGCAATAGCTCTTGATGTTGTTGAAACACTTGCCTTAACACCTGCTCGGGTCCTGATTTGCGGTACAGTTAGTGCAGAATTTGAAGCAATTATCTAGATTTTTCTCATTTCTAGTGGCGTTAAAGCGGCATGATTCCGTCCTTTGTAGTTTTTTTTTCATAGTTTTCAGTGTCTTTTAAATATATCATCACAGTTTTGTGACTTAGCTAAATTTTTCGAGCAATGGCGCGGTAAGAATGTTCTTCTGAAAGCTTAAAATACTTTTTTTTTACCCATTTTCACCAATGTTGACTAAAACGCAATATTTTTCTTCTATTACATGTATAACGTGCTAATCAAAGCCAATTGCAAAAAAAAAAAAAAATTAAAATGCAAAGTGATTCTAATCGGTTAGAATCGGTTACTATTTGACCATAGCTCCCATATAAAAAAACTTACGGAAACACAAAAATACAAAAAGAAAAGACGGTTTATGTCCGTCTTTCCTTCAGAGAAAAGCGCGATAGCTCCTTAACTACAAAAGTTAGAGAGACAAAATTTAGCAAAAGTATTTTTGATATGTAACAAAAGTTCTGTACTGAAAATGGGCGAAATCGGTTTCCATGTAACCCCGACCCTGGAAACACATGGATGCTGATAAATTGAATACAATTGTAATAGCTATGACGACTAAATTTAGAATAGAGAAGTTTTATGCAACTTTTCAAATATCAAATTTTATAGGTCAAATATTAAATTTTATAGGAATCGGTCCATATTTGACTGTAGCTTTCATATAAAAAACACTCCCTAAGATGCAAGGCGACTTCACTTCGTCTTCCTCTAGGCCTATCCTAGGAGGGGTTCCTTCATACACAGCAACAACAAAATCGCATCGTCAACCTCGATAACGACAACTTCCACTGCTTATATTTGCCCACTGACGCCCCGTTTTTGGAGTCAAACGCCTTATAGCTATAGTAGTTTAACGGCACAGAATGTATGTACGTCTGGAGTTCGGGAGTCAGGCTAACAAATCCCACCAACGATGAGTTCTCAGGCACGATTTTATGAAAGCGGCTGGAATAATCCAGTGACCAAAGTGCACAAAGGCACCAAGAACAGGCTTTGTTTGGATGCACAAAAGCTTTCACATTCAAGGACGCCTATCGCAGCAGCCAATGCCAAATGCAACGATGAGTTCTCAGGCACGATTTTTTTCATAGTTTTCAGTGTCTTTTAAATATATCATCACAGTTTTGTGACTTAGCTAAATTTTTCGAGCAATGGCGCGGTAAGAATGTTCTTCTGAAAGCTTAAAATACTTTTTTTTTTACCCATTTTCACCAATGTTGACTAAAACACAATAAGGGTACTCGTTTAAACTGCTAACTTTAGCAACTCTTAAATTTTTTCTATTTAGCAATAATGTTAAACGAACGCACCTCTTAAACTTAATACTTAAATTATTTTTCCTTATGATTTTGTATAGGTTTATTACGCTTGCGCTTCATTTTCTTTTCCAAAAGCTAATGGCTATAATGGAACAAATTAATTTACATAGAAAATAGTTTTTTCGTATTTCTTACCTCTGTCATTATAATTTCTTATTTATTGTTCCAAAAATTTAAATTTTAATAATTTTTTTCTATTTTCATTTTTTTATCAAAGAACAGTGTTGCCCTGATAAAATTATTTTCTATGAAATATTTGAAACACATTGAAAATACTATTTTGGTAACCCCATCTCGTATGTTTAACAGACAGTTTAAGAGCCAAAATTGTTGCTTAAAACTTTAATAGCCTTGTAAAAAATTTTCTATACAATTTTTGACACATTTTTTAATATGTCTTAAATATTTAAGCTTTAAGAGGTATAAGAGGCATTTAGTAGTTTAAACGAGTACCCCTAATATTTTTCTTCTATTACATGTATAACGTGCTAATCAAAGCCAATTGCAAAAAAAAAAAAAAAAAATTAAAATGCAAAGTGATTCTAATCATTTGATTTAGAGTATAAATTAGATAACTATCAATCAGTGTTAAGTACAGACTTTGTATGCATTGGATGCATTTGGAACTTTTAACAAATTATATGGAACTGCCGTATTACTAACAACGTGTTTGGACTAACTATTAAGGACGACGAAAAGTATTTAACAGCTTATTATTGTATAACTATACCCGGTTATGAGACTAAGTACTAGGAAAATAACTTAGATACATTTAAATGTTGAACTATAAAGCTACTGCAATCGAATTTAGCCCAAAGATTTTGGCAGCGATACCAACTAACGTATTTTTTTTTCAAAATGTGGACCAACATTTTGAAAATAACTCGTAGATATGTATATAAGATATGTTTCTAAATTTAACACAATTTGATGGTGGGTATATACAATTTGGCACAGCCCGAATATAACAATTTTACTTTTTGTGTTTGCTTTTATTTTAGTATTGAAGTTATTTTCAAGTTCAAGAACAGACACACACACCTTTTCCAGCACAATACTCCCTTTCACATAATGAATGCACTTTGTTTTGAATTTGTTGACATTTCAATTCTTTTGACACTTACCGATTGATATGAATAGAACTTTTACTCTTATATATGACAATATATTGAAGTTAACAGTTGTTCCACTTATTGTATAATAATTGGAGTGAATGTATTTTTTAAAATGCAAAAATGTAAATATACAAAGTATGTATTTCTATTTTTATGATATAATAATTTATGGCTAATAAATAAAAGTAAATGAGAGTTAATTCTGAAAGGAAAAAAAGCTGTGGCTAGATTATGCTGTTAAGAATATGAGGCGACATAGTTTATTAAAATTATTTTTAAAAATATACAAATTTTGGTTTGGAGTTTTTTGTTAACAATTTTAAGACATTAACTAATGATCAGTAAATATTTGTTTAAAATAGTTTTAAATTGATTTTTTTTAACAAATTTATTTAAGTCCATATAAGTTTGAAGCATCCAAAAATTGCTTCCGAATTTTTTTATAAAGTTTTCAAAATATCTGTCATATAAAGAACATTACTTTCCGTTAAAATGATTGAATTAAAAAAAGTGTTAAAAATTTAAACAATTTTTTATGGAAATACTTTTGGAAACTTGTCACTAACCAGCAAAAATTAAAACAAATAATAAACTATTGCATTTTTAATTGTTTATAGATTCTATTTCATTGTCTTATTAAACAAAAACTAGTTCAACAAAAACAATTAATTATAACTAAAACAAGTAAGAAATTGCTATAGTCGGTCAAGCCCGACCATACGATACCCTTCACAACTAAGGTCAAAGGTGTACTTTTTCCTGTATAAAGACAAATATTTGCTAAATGTTGCCATCATACAAACACTTTCTAAAAACTTATGAATTTAAGCTATTTACGTCATTTGAATTTATATGAGAGCTAGGGTCAAATATGGACCGATTATCTCGAAATTTAGTAAATTGATTGCAGTTGTTATGTATGCAAAAATAAACTTAAAATTCCAAATTATCTTCAGATTTACGAGCGTTTTAGTGATTTTTGTCTCATTTAGTGCGTTTTTTGTATGGGAGCTATGGTCAAATGTGGACCGATTTCAGTGATTTTGATTTATATAAGCAGTGTTTATTTTAAATTTCATGAAAAAATATTGATATTTGTGGCCAAAATACCAATTCTGGGAAGTGGGATCTATGGGGGGTACTATAAATATTAGACCGATTTTGACGAATTTCAATAGCCATGATCCCACTATTAAAATGATCTGTGCCAAATTTCATCAAATTATCTTTAGAATTGTGTTCTGTACTTTGATTACATGGTTTACATGGGGGTCCAGCCAGCATTCCAGACGGACGGACGGACTGACTGACATCACTATTTCGATTCAGAAGGTGATTCTAAGCCTATTGGTATACTAAAAGGTGGGTCTAAGACAAATATTTCTATGGGTTACATACATAAGCACAAACTTATAATACCGTTTTTACATTTGGTGGTGAACGGTATAAATAGTCAAAGAAGTTATGTAGGACAAAACCCACCATATGATACCCTTCTCTACGCTTATTTTAAAACGTCAAATATTTTTTTTTATTAGTTAAAATAAAAGTTTTAATTGTTTAAATTTTAATTATGACAATGCTAGTCAATCTACTGTATAATGTCATTCTAACTGGTTTTCTTATTAGTGGGGTCAATGTACCCATCGCATATATAGACAATCTTTTTTCGTAAGTGTAAATATTTTGTTAAGTGACTGTCATGATCTGACCTAGAACTCTTTGCACAAGCCCCATAGAAAGGTTAAATATTTTTATTTTTTAAAAACTTAATATTTAATATATAAAAACAATTGCTTATTCCAGATGTTATTCATTTATAATAAATAAAATTAAAGTTTTGCCATATTTATTGATTTTTAAAAAAGGACTGCAAGTTTTATTAAATTAACAAGTAAGTTATAAGTGTACACTCACTCGCATAAATATGTATCCAAATAAACAGTTTTTATACCTACCATCAAAAAGAATGGGGGGTATATTAAGATTGTCATTCCGTTTGTAATTTCCTTAATATTGGCACAAAAACGGTATATATTCTGAATCCTTATGAAATTCTAAGACAATTGACGATTGATGTCCGATTGAACGATTGATGTCCGTCTGTCTGTCTGTCTGTCTGTTGAAATCACGATAACGCCTAAACGAAAGGAGCTAGCTCACTGAAACTCAGTAAAAACATTCTTCATCTTTGAGAAAATTTTGGTATTGAAATTGGGCAAAATCGGTTAACATTTGACCATAGCTCTCGTATAACCTCGCCTACTCTAATCGCTTATTTGCTAATAAATAACAAACTATAATAGCTAGATGATAAAATTTGGTATATAGAAGTTTTGCATAAGCCCTCAGCAGCATATAAAATCGGTTCACATTTAGTCATAGCTCCCATACACAAAAACTTACGGAAACAGCCAAAATTTCACCTAAAATACACTTAAATGCCAATAAATCTAAAACTATAATAGATATAACCACTAAATTTAGCACGAAGAAGTCTTATGTCAATACCAACTAGTGTGCAAAATTTTGTCACAATCGGTCACCATTTGACTATAGCTCCCATATAAAAAACTTACGGAAACACAAAAATACAAAAAGTAAAGGGGGTTTATGTCCGTCTGTCCGTCAGATAAAAGCGAAATAGCGCCTTAACTAAAAGGGCTACAGCAACAAAATTTTACAATAGAAAGTTTTGTATGAATGCCAGCCAGTGTGCAAAATTTTGTTAGAATCGGTTACTATTTGACCATAGCTCCCATATAAAAAACTTACGGAAACACAAAAATACAAAAAGAAAGCGCGATAGCTCCTTAACTACAAAAGTTAGAGAGACAAAATTTAGCAAAAGTATTTTTGATATGTAACAAAAGTTCTGTACTGAAAAAGGGCGAAATCGGTTCCCATGTAACCCCGACCCTGGAAACACATGAATGCTGATAAATTGAATACAATTGTAATAGCTATGACGACTAAATTTAGAATAGAGAAGTTTTATGCAACTTTTCAAATATCAAATTTTATAGGTCAAATATTAAATTTTATAGGAATCGGTCCATATTTGACTATAGCTTTCATATAAAAAACACTCTCTAAGATGCAAGGCGACTTCACTTCGTCTTCCTCTAGGCCTATCCTAGGAGGGGTTCCTTCATACACAGCAACAACAAAATCGCATCGTCAACCTCGATAACGACAACTTCCACTGCTTATACTTGCCTACTGACGCCCCGTTTTTGGAGTCAAACAATACGCCTTATAGCTATAGTAGTTTAACGGCACAGAATGTACGTCTGGAGTTCGGGAGTCAGGCTAACAAATCCCATCAACGATGAGTTCTCAGGCACGATTTTATGAAAGCGGCTGGAATAATCCAGTGACCAAAGTGCACAAAGGCACCAAGAACAGGCTTTGTTTGGATGCACAAAAGCTCTCACATTTAAGGACGCCTATCGCAGCAGCCAATGCCAAATGCAACGATGAGTTCTCAGGCACGATTTTATGAAAGAGGCTGGAATAATCCAGTGATCCAAGTGCGCAAAGGCACCAAGAACAGGCTTTGTTTGGATGCACGAAAGCTCTCACATTCAAGGACGCCTATCTACTTCCCCAAATAGAAGGATTGCTTAGAAGACGCACTATATATCTAGTGTGGACTTGAAAGATGCTTTCTGGCTGATCCCACTGGATGATAGTATTTTCCTCTTCTATACCGAGGAAAATACTAAGTCGAGTAATTTTGAACAGAATATCCGATGCAGTTTCCGCTACACTCCGCAAAAATCAGTTTGGGTTCAGAAAGAACCGTTCTTCTGTTGATCAGAAAAGTACTAGAGCAATGTAACGAATTCCCCACCCCTATTTACCTAGCGTTTATCGACTTTATGAAGGGCTTCGACAGTGTCAACAGGAGCTGTCTATGGAGAATTTTAGAAAATCGTAACATGCCAACGAAAATTCTGAACTTAATTCGGACAATGTATGTGGATTTTTAATGTCAGGGTAAATTATCAAATCCGTTCGATGTAATTTCTGGAGTAAGGCAAGGATGTATCTTGTCCTCTATACTTTTATCCTTGTCATCGACAACATAATGCGCACGGTTCTGAATGGTAGATACGGTATTCAATGGACACCCTTTAAACAACTCGAGAAGTAGGAATATGCTGTTGACGTATATCTTCTAAGCCAAAGATCAGGTCGCCTTCAAGAAAATACTAACCCTACTAACGCCATGTTGAATCTCGGGCAGCTGGACTTGAAATCATTATTTAACACACATCAATAGGTCAACACACATCAATATGTATAACGAGGTTATTGGATGTGTGGGTACCTTGAAATCTGCATTCGGCATTCTCCGAGCTATTTGGAAATCTCCGCAGATATCAACAACAACCAAGTTACGAATATACAACTCCAATGTCAAGTTCATTCTGTATTACGGCAGTGAAACTTGGAAGAGCAGAAATGCCATCGATAAACGACTGCAAACATTTGCAACCAAATGCTTACGGCAAATCCTTAATATATGGGCGACGAATTGCATAAGAAATGAAGATCTACTTAACGCTACCAACCAAATCAATTCTTCTATAGAAGTATGCCAACGACGGTGGATATTCCAGTCTTTTCTTAATACCAACTTTACTCGACAAGCGCTTCGTTTAATCCACAGGGAAGAGGATGTCGTTTTGGTGCACTTGCTAGAACGTGGAGAAGGTTAATTGATGCGGAGTTGCAAGCAGAAAGCTATTCTTGGAATGACGTATGCCTAACATTTCGCAATAGAGTCAGATATAAAAGGATGGTTGAGGCCCTATGGTCCACTTAGAGTCAAGCATAGGTTAGGTTATAAAAAAGTGTCAAGCGACACCTTCATTCGGAGACCCCATCCTTTACTAAAGGGAAAAAAGAGGAGATTGAAGATAGAGGAAGAGAAAAGAAGAGTATAGAGGAAGAAAGAGAGTATCCTAACTAAGTCAAATGAGACTAGAGGTAAGCCCTAAAATATCTTTCAATTTGCCCTGTTGCAGATCCTGAAGTTCAGCAAAGAATCTACTGCCTAGATATTTGAGCCTTTGATTTTGTAGCCTTGGACCGTGACAGAGAATGTGTTCTGCCGACTCGGATGAAACCTCATCTAGACATAGTCTGCAGAGGTTCGGAATGCTACCATCTAATCAATTTAACCTCGAATTTAAGGCACAGTGTCCCGTTAGGAACCCTATACATCTTTCTAAGTTTGACCTATTCAGATCTAGTAGAATTTTAGTTCCATTAATGACCGGTTTAGGCCATAGAGCTCTAGATGTCCTACACGTAACCATGTTTCTCCATGTGCTTGTGGTTTCCTTGCTTATCGAAGACTTAATGCCCAGATAAAAGTGACAGATAGGTGGAGTCATATCTGTTACTCTTTGACTTAAGTCTTGGCTCGAGCCTTGTCTAGCAGCTTCGTTCGCAACTTCGTTGCCAGCGATATCGCAATGTCCCGAAACCGAGCACAATCTAATCCTACAACTGAAAGATAGGTCAGAAAGAGCTATCCTACATTTTTAAACTAATTTGGAGGTAAAACTATGTCCCCACAGTGCCTTGAGCGTAGCCTGGCTATCAACGTATATTGTCATCTCACTATTTTCAGCTATAAGACCCTGGATAAGCTCTGTAGCCTTCCAAATTGCAAACATCTTAGCTTGGAAGACAGTTTGATCCAACAGGAAAACACCAGATCCAGTACCACAATCCATTTTAGAATCATCCGTGAAGATCGAAAGGCTTGGAAAAGTGCTATTTGCCCCTTCCAGTCGAATATATCAGGGATTATTATTTCTCGTGCTGTGCTAAACAGTGACTCCATGACTAAAAAGTCAGATCGTGGTAAACCTGACTCCAAGCCCAATAGAATTAACACAAATAGCCGAATCACTTTTTGATCTAAGTATTATGGAAATCTAAATTAGTTTTCTTTACAGTGAAAGTTCTAGAAAAAAGTTGTACGATCCAGCGCATAATTAGGAGCGGAGATAATATGACAAATTGTTAAATAAGCACGTTTCCTTAGCTATATATAAGCTACACAACCATTTTAGTGCCGATTTCAAAAACTTTTCTGTTTAAGAAAGGTAAAGGTATCTTTAAGATAAGAACTTTACAAGTTTGGGATAACTGTTGCTTAACTACTTATAATACATTCGCTAATTCAAAAAAGTACTGAATTAACTAATCATTAAACAGAGACAACTGTGGACTTACAAATTAATTAATCAATTAATATTTTAAAATTTTTCCAGACCCATTGTTTGATCTTTAATTATTCTTTAGAAAATTTAAGTGATATCTTTATTTTAATATAAATATTTTGGTTTACATAATAAATTTATAATTCTATTTTCATTTGATAACAATCTATCAAATAGCAAATATTTGTTCAAGGTTTTTCTTTACTACTCGTATATAAACCGCAGAACCATTAGATATAATTATCAGGCAACTGAAAGTCGGAATATCAAGTCAAGCGTTGAATTGAGAAGATTTCGTGCTAATGAAGTTCTGGAATTCTTTAATTGTTGTAAGCCTTCTAGCCCATGGTAGCTTACTAACCCATGGCCTCAAGGCTACCTTGGGCGATGGTGTGCAATCTTTCAATACAATTGTCAAGGGTCTTGGCAAGGAAATTCCTAAGGTGATACCAAAACCCGAGGATCTATTTCAAGTATCGAAACAGGTTTTATTTGGAATACCCGAGACGGCTGTTCTTAAGACCATTAATAAATTATGTAAGTAACTTAATATTTTCAAATTCAAAAGAAAAAAAATAATTATGATAATTTCTATTAAAGGCGCTGCCTATATGGCTTCGGATACCATTGAGCCCCGCATTACACCCAATATGGAGAAAATGTCTTTACGTTTAATGAAACCCTGCAAAACTTTAAGTTTTTCTTTGGCTCAAGCCGAGGATCTCTTAGAGAGTTCTGAATTTGATGTCAACAAAAAAGTAGCCATATTTGTTCCTGGTTGGACCTCAAGTTCGGATTCAGATTATATTAAAGATATGGCTCAGGCTTTTAATTGCAGAGGAGACTACAACTTTTTGGTAAATCGAATATGGTTAGAAATTTTTCATTACTTTATTAATATTTATCTCTAAGGCCTTAAACTCCTCCGATTCTATTGACACCCTCTACTCCTGGTCTGCCTACAATACCGAAGAAGTTGGCAGCCAATTGGCCCAGGCTTTGGAAAAACTTCTAGATAAAGTCCCTGTTCAGAATATCTATTTAATTGGCCATAGTTTGGGTGCCCACATAGTCGGCTATACTGGTCGTTATTTCCATTATAATACTAACCTGAATTTAACTCGCATTACTGGCCTAGATCCCGCCAACCCATGCTTCAACGAGGGTCAAACACTATCAGGTTTACAGCGCGGTGATGCCGAATTTATCGATATTATGCACACCAATCCCGGAGGTTTGGGTAAAGATAATCCCGTTGGTGATGCTGACTTCTATGCCGGCGGTTTGGCACCCATTAAGCCAGGTTGCTATAAGTTTGGTTGTTCCCATGGACGTGCTCCTGAGTACTTCACGGAATCGGTATATCCTGGAAATGAGGAGAATTTCATTGGAGTCCGCTGCACTTCATTGACTAAATTGAATGATGGCTTTTGCTCCGATCCTGGTCAACCCATGGGCTTGGCTACTCCATTCAATTTAAAGGGCAACTATTTCTTGCCTGTCAATGCCGCCAAGCCTTATGGTGAAAATAATAATGGTCGCCCGGCTGTGCCAAAGAAGTGTGTGGTACAGTGTGATGAAAGTAATTAAAAATTGTATTATTGTTAATAAAAATTGTTGATTGTTAAAGAAAACTGATGAATTCTTTTTAAAGTATGCTCACAAAAAAATCGGATTAGAAAAATTAAGCCGGAATTAGAAAATTCCTATTAGAAATATTGCTAATATTAAGGTTTTATGACGTTCAATACTTTAAATTTAAAAATTGCTTTTTTTTACTGATTGATAAGCCTAAAAATATGCAATGAATCAGAAATTGAAGTCTAAATTTTTTCAATGCTATGTCTCCCTATGTATAGAATTTTTTTTGTTAATAAAGATTACAAATTTTACCATCAAACCCTTTCCTATAATTGCACAATGGGAAAGACCAATCAATTTAAAAGTAAATGAAAAACTTTATTAAAATAAAGTTAAATTTAAATAAAAAATTTCTATAGAAAATTTTTTTATCAAAAATTTTTCTATAGAAAATTTTTTTATCAAAAATTTTTCTATAGAAAATTTTTTTTGTCAAAAATTTTTCTATAGAAATTTTTTTTTTCAAAAATTTTTCTATAGAAAATTTTTTTATCAAAAATTTTTCTATAGAACATTTTTTTATCAAAAATTTTTCTATAGAAAATTTTTTTATCAAAAATTTTTCTATAGAAAATATTTTTATCAAAAGTTTTTCTATAGAAAATTTTTTTATCAAAAATTTTTCTATAGAAAATTTTTTTTGTCAAAAATTTTTCTATAGAAAATTTTTTTTGTCAAAAATTTTTCTATAGAAAATTTTTTTTGTCAAAAATTTTTCTATAGAAAATTTTTTTATCAAAAATTTTTCTATAGAAAATTTTTTTATCAAAAATTCTTCTATAGAAAATTTTTTTATCAAAAATTTTTGTATAGAAAATTTTTTTATCAAAAATTTTTCTATAGAAAATTTTTTTATCAAAAATTTTTGTATAGAAAATTTTTTTATCAAAAATTTTTCCATAGAAAATTTTTTTATAAAAAATTGTTCTATAGAAAATTTTTGTATCAAAAATTTTTCTATAGAAAATTTTTTTATCAAAAATTCTTCTATAGAAAATTTTTTTAGCAAAAATTGTTCTATAGAAAATTTTTTTATCAAAAATTTTTCTATAGAAAATTTTTTTATCAAAAATTTTTCTATAGAAAATTTTTTTATCAAAAATTTTTCTATAGAAAATTTTTTATCAAAAATTTTTCTATAGAAAATTTTTTTTATCAAAAATTGTTCTATAGAAAATTTTTTTATCAAAAATTTTCTGTAGAAAATTTTTTTATCAAAAATTTTTCTATAGAAAATTTTTTTATCAAAAATTTTTCTATAGAAAATTTTTTTATCAAAAATTTTTCTATAGAAAATTTTTTTATCAAAAATTCTTCTATAGAAAATTTTTTTATCAAAAATGTTTCTATAGAAAATTTTTTTATCAAAAATTTTTCTATAGAAAATCTTTTTATCAAAATTTTTTTTTTTATTAAAAATTTTTCTATAGAAAATTTTTTTATCAAAAATTTTTCTATAGAAAATTTTTTTATCAAAAATTTTTCTATAGAAAATTTTTTTATCAAAAATTTTTCTATAGATAATTTTTTTATCAAAAATTTTTCTATAGATAATTTTTTTATCAAAAATTTTTCTATAGAAAATTTTTTTATCAAAGATTTTTCTATAGAAAATTTTTTTATCAAAAATTTTTCCATAGAAAATTTTTTTATCAAAAATTTTATCTATAGAAAATTTTTTTATCAAAAATTTTTCTATAGAAATTTTTTTTATCAAAAATTTTTCTATAGAAAATTTTTTTATCAAAAATTTTTCTATAGAAAATTTTTTTACCAAAAATTTTTTTATAGAAAATTTTTTACCAAAAATTTTTCTATAGAAAATTTTTTTACCAAAAATTTTTCTATAGAAAATTTTTTTTATCAAAAATTGTTCTATAGAAAATTGTTTTTATCAAAAATTGTTCTATAGAAAATTTTTTTATCAAAAATTTTCTGTAGAAAATTTTTTTATCAAAAATTTTTCTATAGAAAATTTTTTTATCAAAAATTTTTCTATAGAAAATTTTTTTATCAAAAATTTTTCTATAGAAAATTTTTTTATCAAAAATTTTTCTATAGATAATTTTTTTATCAAAAATTTTTCTATAGATAATTTTTTTATCAAAAATTTTTCTATAGAAAATTTTTTTATCAAAGATTTTTCTATAGAAAATTTTTTTATCAAAAATTTTTCTATAGAAAATTTTTTTAACAAAAATTTTTCCATAGAAAATTTTTTTATCAAAAATTTTATCTATAGAAAATTTTTTTATCAAAAATTTTTCTATAGAAATTTTTTTTATCAAAAATTTTTCTATAGAAAATTTTTTTATCAAAAATTTTTCTATAGAAAATTTTTTTATCAAAAATTTTTCTATAGAAAATTTTTTTACCAAAAATTTTTCTATAGAAAATTTTTTACCAAAAATTTTTCTATAGAAAATTTTTTTACCAAAAATTTTTTTATAGAAAATTTTTTTATCAAAAATTTTTCTATAGAAAATTTTTTTATTAAAAATTTTTCTATAGAAAATTTTTTTATCAAAAATTTTTCTATAGAAAATTTTTTTATCAAAAATTTTTCTATAGATAATTTTTTTATCAAAAATTTTTCTATAGATAATTTTTTTATCAAAAATTTTTCTATAGAAAATTTTTTTTGTCAAAAATTTTTCTATAGAAAATTTTTTTATCAAAAATTTTTCTATAGATAATTTTTTTATCAAAAATTTTTCTATAGATAATTTTTTTATCAAAAATTTTTCTATAGAAAATTTTTTTTGTCAAAAATTTTTCTATAGAAAATTTTTTTATCAAAAATTTTATCTAAAATTTTATCTATAGAAAATTTTTTTATCAAAAATTTTTCTATATAAAATTTTTTTATCAAAAATTTTTCTATAAAAAATTTTTTATCAAAAATTTTTCTATAGAAAATTTTTTACCAAAAATTTTTCTATAGAAAATTTTTTACCAAAAATTTTTCTATAGAAAATTTTTTTACCAAAAATTTTTCTATAGAAAATTTTTTTACCAAAAATTTTTCTATTGAAAATTTTTTTACCAAAAATTTTTCTATAGAAAATTTTTTTACCAAAAATTTTTCTATAGAAAATTTTTTTATCAAAAATTTTTCTATAGAAAATTTTTTTTGTCAAAAATTTTTCTATAGAAAATTTTTTTTTCAAAAATTTTTCTATAGATAATTTTTTTATCAAAAATTTTTCTATAGAAAATTTTTTTTAAAGAAATTAATTTTAGTTGAACCAGAATTTATGTTGATGGTCGTGGGTTCGAGTCGGGCTCAGGTTCATGTCATAAATTATTTTTTTTTTTTTAATTTATGATTTTTAAATTAGATGAATAAATTTTAGGAATACTGAAAAAACTATGTGACACTTAGCAGTGTGAAATGCTGCATTTTCTGTCCCGCTACGGACTTCATCAGCACACTGTGTCACCAACTGTTAACTGAATTCTTAAGCGAAATTGAAAACGAGAATTATGTTAAAAATTTTTCTATAGAAAATTTTTTATCAAAAATTTTTCTATAGAAAATTTTTTTAGAAAGAAATAAATGTAGATTAATAAAGGATAGGAATACAAAACATAAAGGAAAAAACTATGGTGGATAAGTTCGTCTAACTGAATCGATCATATGGTCATAGGTGAAATAGAAATAAGTGTTAATATAATTCTCGTTTTCAATTTCGCTTAAGAATTCAGTTAAATAGATGATCTTAACTACTGGCATCTAACAGTTGGTGACACAGTGTGCTGATGAAGTCCGTAGCGGGACAGAAAATGCAGCATTCCACACTGCTAAGTGTCACATAGTTTTTTCAGTATTCCTAAAATTTATTCATCTAATTTAAAAATCATAAATTAAAAAAATAATTTATGACATGAACCTGAGCCCGACTCGAACCCACGACCATCAACGAAAATTTTTTTATCAAAAAATTTTTCTACAGAAAATTTTTTTATCAAAAATTTTTCTATAGAAAATTTTGTTTTGGTGTTATCAAGAAACTATTTATTACAATAATACACAATTGTAATAAATTAGGATCTTAGTGCAATACACTACAGTAAAACTTTTTAACTTAATTAGTTTTGTTGGAATATTTAAAACAATTTTCAAAATGCTTTTCCTAGGTTTCGTCTGTTTTTTATATATTTATGTAGTCAAATGCTTTTATTATGCATTTAATGAAAATAAGTAAGAAAAAAACGATAGTCGACCAAAACCGAACATATGATACCCTGCTCCACAAGAAAAAAAATTTACTTAAGTCGATTTAAGCAAAATTTTAGTTACGGAAAGCTTTTAAATCTTCATATTCAAAAGTACCCATTTTTTCCATGTGCAATCTCATTCGCAGCAAAAGCGCCACAAAAAGTGGTTCTGGGTCGATCGTGCGTTACAAACATCAGCACAAACCCTATTGCCCTTCATATCATACTTATCAATGGAGATGTAGGGTATAAACACACACCTCTTCCTAACCTAGCACAAAATTCTATAATTGTGCACACTTTTGAGTATTTTAAATAAAATTTAAAAAAAATCACGCACTGTTTTCAATATTTTTTTAAAAACAAGATGTAGCCCGTCATGATTCGCAGAGCTATTTTTTTCAAAAATTTCTTATTTTTAAAGGAAATTTTTTAAAAATTTCTTATTTTATAGAAAATTTTTCAAAAATTTATAATTTTTATGGGAAATTTTTGCAAAAATTTCTTATTTTCTTAGGAAATTTAAAAAAAAATTTCTTGTTTTCTTAGGAAATTTTTCAAAAATTTCTTATTTTCTTAGGAAAATTTTCAAAAATTTCTTATTTTTATAGCAAGTTTTTCAAAAACTTCTAATTTTTCTAGGAAATTTTTCCAAATTTCTTATTTTTATAGGAAATTTTTAAAAAATTTTTTATTTTTATAGGAATTTTTTCAAAAATTTCTTATTTTTATAGAAAATTTTAAAAATTTCTTATTTTTATAGGAAAATTTTCAAAAATTTCTTATTTTTATAGGAAATTTTTCAAAAATTTCTTATTTTTATTGGAAATTTTTCAAAAATTTCTTATTTTTATAGGAAATTTTTCAAAAATTTCTTATTTTTATAGGAAAATTTTTCAAAAATTTCTTATTTTTATGGGAAATTTTTAAAAAATTTCTTATTGTTATAGGAAATTTTTCAAAAATTGCTTATTTTTATAGGAAATTTTTCAAAAATTTCTTATTTTTATAGGAAATTTTTCAAAAGTTTCTTAGTTTTATAGGAAATTTTTCAAAAATTTCTTATTTTTATAGGAAATTTTTCAAAAATTTCTTATTTTTATAGGAAATTTTTAAAAATTTCTTATTTTTATTGGAATTTTTAAAAAGTTTCTTGAGAATTTAGAGCAAATATCATAATCACTCAGTAACATTATTTTTTACTTTTAAATTTAAAACAATTTGCAGCCAAAAAATTTAAAAAATGTTTTTACTCGTATTTAAGTCCCATAAAAAAGGGTATATAAACGACCCATATTTAGAGATATTTAACAATTTCACTTGAACATTAAAAGAATCGCGTTTACTAATAACCTTTGATCTCAAAATGAACTGGTTACATTCCATAGTATTTCTTTGCTTCCTGGCACATATCAAAACTTTTGATATAATAGATAAAGGAAAAGATATAATAGATAAAATTGACGATATAATACCAGAAAAAGGAAAAGATCTTATCCCTAAAGTTGAAGATATAATACCAGACCCAGATGATATTTTTGATATTATACCGAGCCCAGACAAACTATTTTCAATGTCAAAAGAACTTTTGTTTGCTATGCCCGAGAAGGCCGTGCTCCAGGGCATGAACTATTTTTGTAAGTAATAAATAATCATTCTTATTCATAAGTGATTAATAATGTTATAAAAGGCTTATGGTGCAAATTTTGTATGGAAATTCTGATTTATAACTGGCTATAACTTTATTTTTTATTTTTGAGAATAAGGTTGTACAAATTTAGGTGTTGAAAATTGCTTATATTTTATCTTTATTTAATCTTAAAAGGTTCCTCACTCAGAACTGGTGGAATTCCCCCCCTCTTTACACCCTCTATGAAGACAATGTCTTTACGTTTGCACAGTGGCTGCAATGAAACAAGTTTTCCTTTAGACAAGGCCGATGATATTCTAGATAGTCCTGACTTTGATGTCAACAAACCGACTGTCATATTTGTTACCGGTTGGATTTCAAGTTCGGAACAGGACTATGTATTCGATATGGCCAATGCTTATCGCTGTAGAGGAGGCTATAACTTCTTGGTAGGTTATTAAAATAAACTAAAGCTTTAGTATAATACAATTTTGAATTAATTTTTCAGGGCTTCAATACCGCTCACACTCTCCACACCCTGTACACATGGTCTGCCTTTAATACCCAAGAAGTTGGAAAACGTTTAGCCAATGCTCTCGTGAAACTAAGCAAAAAAGTTCGTGTTAGAAAGATCCATTTAATTGGTCATAGTTTGGGTGCTCATGTTGTTGGCTATGCCGGTCGTTATTTTAGAAACTCAACTGGTTTAACTATTCCTCACATAACCGGTTTGGATCCCGCCTTTCCCTGCTTTAGCAACTCTATACAATTGTATGGCCTTCAAAGGGGAGATGCTGAATATGTCGATGTCTTGCATACAAACCCTGGCGTCTTTGGTCAAGCTGATCCTATGGGCGATTCTGATTTCTATGCTCAAGGTCTGGAGACTAATAAACCGGGATGTGTTCTACTTGGTTGCTCACATTTTAGAGCTTTCAAGTTATACACGGAATCTGTTTATCCCGGTAATGAGAATAATTTCATGGGCATCAGTTGTACTTCGCTAAATGATATTGATAGTGGTTTTTGTAATGGTCCCTCATTTCCTATGGGCTATAATGTGCCGATAGGTTTATCGGGCAATTACTTCTTTAGAATTAATGGCAAAGCTCCATTTGGCAAGAATAACGGAGGACGTCCAGCTATTCCCAGAAAATGTATTCAAAAATGTTGAGGCGAATCATGAAGATAATAAATATTGAAAATTATTGTTAATGAAATTAATTGAGTTTTAATATTATATTTACATGGGATATTTTTAAAAAATTTCCTATAAAAATTAGAAATTTTTGAAAAATTTCTTCAAAATAAGACATTTTTGAAAAATTTCCTATAAAAATTACAAATTAAAAAAAAATCCTGTAAAAATAAGAAATTTTTACAAAAAATTCTATAAAAATAAGAAATTTTTTAAAAATTTTCTATGAAAAAAAAAAAATAAATTTTTTAAAAATTTTCTATTCAAATAAGAAATTTTTGAAAAAATTCTATTAAAATAAGTAATTTTTGAAAAATTTCCTATAAATCTCAGAAGTTTTTAAAACATTTCCTATAAAAAAAAGGAAATTTTTGAAAAATTTCCTAAAAAAATAATAAATGTTTGAAAAATTTTATATAAAAATAAGAAATTTTTGAAAAATTTTCTATAGAAATAAAAAATTTTGAAAAATTTCTATTAAAATAAGTAAATTTTGAACAATTTCTTATAAAAAATTTCCTATAAAAATAAGAAATTTTGAAAAATTTACTATAAAAATAAGAAATTTTTGAAAAATTTCCTATAAAAATAAGAAATTTTTGAAAAATTTCCTATAAAAATAAGAAATTTTTGAAAAATTTTCTATAAAAATAAGAAATTCTTGAAAAATTCCCTATAAAAATAAGAAATTTGTGGAAAAATTAATATAAAAATGAGAAATTTTTCTACAAAAATAATAAACTTTTGAAAATTTCCTTTAAAAATAAGAAACGAAAAATTTCCTATAAAAATAAAAAATTTTTGAAAAGTTTCCTTTAAAAATAGGAAATTTTTGAAAAATTTCCTCTAAAAATAAGAATTTTTTTTAATTTCCTATAAATATAAGAAATTTTTGAAAATTTTCTATAAAACTAAGATATTTTTTAAAATTTCTATAAAAATAAGAAATTCTTGAAAAATTCCCTATAAAACTAAGAAATTTTTGAAAAATTTACTATACAAATTTTTTTAAAAATTTCCTATAAAAATAAGAAATTTTTTAAAAATTTCCTGTAAAAATAAGAAATTTTTGAAAAATTTCCCATTAAAATAAGAAATTTTTGAAAAATTTCCTATCAAAATAAGAAATTTTTGAAAAATTTCCTATCAAAATAAGAAATTTTTGAAAAATTTCCTATAAGAATAAGACATTTTTAAAAAATTTCCTATAAAAATAAAAGAATTTTGAAAAATTTCTTATACAAATATAAAAATTTTTAAAAAATTGTAACATTTAATATAGAAATAAGAAATTTTTGAAAAATTTCCAATAAAAATAAGAAATTTTTGAAAAATTTTCTATAAGAATAAGAAATTTTGGAAAAATTTCCTATAAAAATTAGAAAAAATTTGAAAAATTTCTTATAAAAATATAAAAATTAAAAAAAAATCCTATAAAAATAACAATTTTTTTTAAATTTTCAATAAAAATAAGAAATTTTTGAAAAATTTCTAATAAAAATAAGAAACTTGAAAATTTTCCTATAAAAATAAGAAATTTTTGAAAAATTTCCTGTAAAAATAAGAAATTTTTGAAAAATTTCCTATAAAAATAAGAAATTTTTGAAAAATTTCCTATAAAAATAGGAAATTTTTTAAAAACTTCCTATAAAAATAAGAAATTTTTGAAAAATTTCCTATAAAAATAAGAAATTTTTGAAAAATTTCATGCAAAAATAAGAAATTTTTGAAAAATTTCCTATAAAAATAAGAAATTTTTGAAAAAGAAATTTTTGAAAAATTTCCTATAAAAATAAAAAAAAAACTTCCTATAAAAATAAGAAATTTTTGAAAAACTTCCTATAAAAATAAGAAATTTTTGAAAAATTTCATAAAAAAATAAGAAATTTTTGAAAAATTTCCTATAAAAATAGGAAATTTTTGAAAAACTTCCTATAAAAATAAGAAATTTTTGAAAAATTTCATAAAAAAATAAGAAATTTTTGAAAAATTTCCTATAAAAATAAGAAGTTTTAACAAAATTTTCTATCAAAATAAGAAGTTTTGAAAAAATTTTCTATAAAAATAAGAAATTTTTGAAAAATTTCCTATAAATCTAAGAAATTTTTAAAAAATTTCCTATAAAAATAAGAAATTCTTGGAAAATTCCCTATAAAAATAAGAAATTTTTAAAAAAATTCCCTATAAAAATAAGAAATTTTTGAAAAATTTCCTATAAAAATAAGAAATTTTTGAAAAATTTCCTATAAAAATAAGAAATTTTTGAAAAATTTCCTATAAAAATAAGAAATTTTTGAAAAATTTCCTATAAAAATAGGAAACTTTTGAAAAATTTCTTATAAAAATCAGAAATTTTTGAAAAATTTCCTATAAAGATAAGATATTTTTTAAAAATTTCCAAAAAAAAAAAAAAATTTTAAATGTTTGTACATAGTAGCCATTAGTTTACAAACTTTTTTATGAGTAAGCCTGAAAATATGCAAGAAAATAAAAATCATTACTTTTGAAATTTCACTCATTGTCTTTAATGGCTCAAAATTATTTATCAAATTAACTTTGGCTTTAATAATTTATTTATTATTTTGAGTTACATTAAAAGCAAAAACTTTTATTGACTCAGCTTTAATTTTTGTTCAAAACGTTTTGGCTGAAATTTGTTAAACTATAAATAAATAATAGTAATGTCAGAGCTAACACGAGACTGTAAGCGTTTTTAATAAATATACTAATAAAAAGTAAACAATTAAAAATGTAAAGTCTTTTCAACTCGATACCCTACTACATTTATTAATACAGAGACTTACATATGTACTTATAGAGAGTAAAAACATAAGCTAAAAAATTTTAATGCTTTTTTTGTTTAAAAAATTTTTTTTATTGTTTTTTCATTAAATAGAAATTTTATTAATTTTTTAGAAGTTGTTTTAAGCAAATTATTCAATTTTTTTCTGTTTATAGAAATATAATGTTTTGGGATTTTTTCTAACGAAAAATACGATTTTTTAACTCCGACCATTTTCGAGTTCGTTAAAATTTTGTGTATACATTTCAAAAATTCACTTTTTATATTAAATTTTTCAAAAATTTACTTTTTATAGGAAATTTTTCAAAAATTTACTTTTTATAGGAAATTTTTCAAAAATTTTCTTGTTGTTCTCGGGAATATTTTAATTAGAAAATATAAGAATAAAAACACAGAGTAATTAGGGTGGTTGTTTACAAAATTATAATTTATATTTATTTTATTTCTTTTCGGGTTAAATCGGGTATTTTTACGTACCGTTCGGTTTGGGTTTACAATGGTAAGTGATCTTGACAATATGTAATAATAGAAAAAGAGCGGATTAATTTGCGCCAAAGGAAAACATAGAAAAGGCCACTGAACAATAATTTGACAGGTGGCCTTTTACACTATGCGCGTAAACATCCCGCCCCCCTTGCAATACTGCAACAAGGAAGGCTAAGAAAAAACGCGGGTCAAACGTGAGCTGAAAACAGAGTTTACGATTTGTAACAATTTTTTAGATAAATAAAATTGAATAGGATGATGAGTTCTGCGTAGATCCGGGGTAAAAACTTTGATGTGGCACTGGATTAGACTCTCGCTCAGGATGACCATTGACTTCGGGTTCGGTGTAGTCTTCAGATGACGCTTCGGGTGACTGGGGGGAATAAAATCTTGGGGTAAATAGAAAAAATAAAAAGAGTAGATCTTTCTTCATATGATAAAAAATTCATTTATATTTTTTTTTTTTTTTTTATATTAAAATAAAATAATTTAAAAAATTAGGGTGCAATATGCCCGGACATAACGTTAATTATTATGGTAGCCGGGGTAGAGTTTTGTGGCTGCAGTTGGCGTTGTGGTTGTTGTTGGTGGTGCTGTAGACAGGAGCAGGAACAGCCCTGGTTATTGGCGCCAGATTTCTTGGCGGCCTTCTTCCCTCTCTTGTTCCTCTTCTTCTTCGGAGCCTTAGTACTGCCGCTTGCTTGAGTCCCACTATTTTGCACTGGGTTCCGGGTGTTAATGTGCCTTTTATGGCGGTGGAGAAGCGTGTGGTGCTCGGCACAACACTCCATGCACCTTTCACGGCTCTTGCACTTAGAAACCATGTGAGTGTGTGCCAGGCAGTTAAAACAGTATTGAAACCGTTTAACAGTTTCCCACCGCTCCCCCACCGGCATTCTGCGAAACTTTGGGCAAAGCCTCAGTGCGTGCTCACTCTTACACAAGCGACAGTCCCTAAGGCTCTCATCACGGGGTGGTCGCTTCTCCTCAGCTGAGGATTCTTCGGGCTTGCGGTGAACCTCTAAACGACGGGAAGCCATTTTTACTGCATAGCGGAAAAGAAAAAGACGTAGAAGAGAGAAAAAAAAAAACAATCAGTGGGTTTCTGAATTGGGTAAGAGAACTAGCTTCACGATAGGCCTAGTAAAAATGCCTGAAGCCGTTCTCACGTCCGCAGTGCGGACTTTGCTATCTTGCCCTATATAAGTCTTCTCTATACGACCTAGCCGCCATTCATTTGGGGGTAAATTATCCTGACGGATCACAACTAAGTCGCCTACTTCAAAATCTTTTTGTGGGTATTTCCATTTTACTCTACGATGGAGTTCCTTAAGGTATTCCTCCTTCCATCTCAAAGCAAATTGGTGGTGAAGCACCTTGAGTTTTTGCCACCTGTTGGCAATACTCAAACGAAGATCAGAATGATCGGGTTCAGGGGGTGTCAAAAGTGGTGCTCCTACCAAAAAATGTCCTGGGGTTAATGGAACTAAATCTGTGGGATCCTCACTCATTGCCGTTAAAGGTCTCGAGTTAAGGCATGCTTCGATGCGGGTTAACATCGTTACAAACTCCTCAAATGTGAATTTCTGCACACCAGAAATTTTACGTAAGTGAGTTTTTACACTCTTTACGCCGGCTTCCCACAAGCCGCCCATATGAGGAGCTCCGGGGGGTATAAAATGCCATTCCACTGGCTGAAAACTGTTTCGTACTAATAGTCTATTTCTCATATCGCTTAAAAACTGCTTTCGGTCAACTTCAAGTAAATTAGCTGCACCGACGAATGCGGTTCCATTATCGGAGTACAAATGTGCCGGACATCCTCGGCGTGAGAAAAAACGAGCGAAAGCCGCTAGGAATGTTTCCGTCGACATATCACCGGTTGCCTCTAAATGAATTGCTTTCGTTGCAAAACATACGAAAACTAGAACATAGCCTTTGGTGATTCGACAACCTCTACCAGCATATGATTTTATGTCGAACGGACCTGCGAAATCTAGTCCGGTGTGGGTAAACGGTCTTGACAGAGACGAACGTTCAGGGGGTAAGGCAGCCATAATTTGCTGACCGGACTGTTTTCGATATATGGTACATTCCTTGCAGTTTCGAATTACTGTACGAATCAAGTTTTTCAATTTCGGGACCCAAAACTCACTTCTCACTAGCCGGAGCATTAAAGAATGTCCACCATGAGCAGAGCATTTATGAACATGTTCCACAAATAAACGGGTAAAGCGTGCAGAATACGGCAATATTTTTGGATAACGTTCATCATATGTCAAACCTGGTGACCGAACTAGTCGACCATTTATTCTGACATATCCTTTTGAGTCTATAAACGGGTTGAGTGTAAGCAAATTACTCCCCTTTGACAACGGATTACCTTTAGAAAGCTGGTTATATTCTGGGATAAACATTCGTTGACATATTAAAACTAAACGATCTCGAGTGAATTTCATCTCAGAATGGGTTAACTCTAAAGTGTTGTGCGAATATTTCCTGGTTTGCAAATATTCGAAACACCTGAAACAATACGATAAAACACGCATCGCATGGGGTAAATCTGAAAATCGCTCGAGTATGTCGTACGATTGTTCAATCTGCGCAGAATATGTTTGAACTTCTGGGTTGATATGATTGATATGGGGTTGTTGAGGCCAATTTTCTCGGGGTTGACGCAGCCACTTAGGACCGTGCCACCATAAAGAATTATCGGCTAGGTCTCGGGCTGAAGTTCCACGACTTGCCAAGTCCGCTGGATTGTCTTTAGAATCAACGTGAGACCAATTTTCAGTACCAACTTTCTTAAGGATCAAAGCTACTCTATTCTTGACAAAGGTTGGCCAATGACACGGGGGTTTTTTGAGCCAAGACAAAACTATAGTAGAATCAGTCCATAGATAAATCTTTTCCTTGTCAAGATTTAATTGACTACACAGAGATTCTACCATATTCGCCATCAAAGCCGCTCCGCAAAGTTCTAAACGGGGTAATGTTTCGGACTTAACTGGAGCTACCTTTGTCTTTGACGCTAGCAAATGTGACGTTATATTATCGGATGATAAGTTTCTTACATAGAGTGCTGCACCATATGCCTTTTCAGATGCATCGCAAAATGCATGAAGTTCAATTTCCTGATTTGGGTGAAAATTAACCCATCTGGGTATCCTAATTTTCTCAATATTCAAATAGTCATCTAAAAATGTTCGCCATTGAATTAGGGTTAGGGGTTTTAAACATTCGTCCCAATCTGTCTTATCTTTCCATATCTGTTGCATTATGATTTTTGCAACGATAATCTTTGGTGAAAGCCAACCGGCGGGATCAAACAATTTTGCAATTTCAGATAAGACAGCACGTTTAGTAACAAAATCCCGATTTGGCTGCGTAACAAGTTTAAAATAGAAGCTGTCGTGATCAGCGTTCCATCGCAAGCCAAGAGTTTTAGTCGTACTTGCATCAGAAATTCTCAAGAAGTCCGCATTAAGCAGATTCTCGCAGGGTAAACCCTCCAGTAGACGTATATGATTAGCTGTCCATTTTCGCAAAACGAAACCAGCCGATTCAAGAACATGGGTTAGCTCATTGCGTCTCCTGAAGGCATCTTCTAGCTCATGGGAGCCAGCTAGTACGTCGTCGACATACATTTGGGTTCTCAGAATTTCCGATGCTAAAGGATTCAGGGTTTCATTATCATTTGCCAGTTGAATTAGGGTTCGAATCGCTAAATACGGTGCACAATTTACACCAAACGTGACCGTATTTAACTCATAATCCTGTACGTCTTCATCGGGATTCGAGCGATATAATATTCGCTGGAATGGGGTTTGGTCGGGACGAATTAAAATTTGGCGATACATTTTCTCGATATCTGCATTGAAGACATACCGATAAAGTCTCCATCGCAGAATAAGAACTGTTAGATCTGCCTGTAAAACAGGCCCGGGGTGTAACAAACTATTCAAACTCACGCCGTTGGAGGAAGGGTTAGAAGCATTAAATACTACTCTAAGTTTAGTAGTGGAACTTTCGGGTTTAAACACGGCGTGATGGGGTAAATAATACGTTGTCGTATTTGTATCTCGGGGTTCTACTGCCTTAGCTTGTCCTAATTCGAAATATTCGCGTATCACACTATCATAAAGTGATTTCATTTCGGGGGTTTTCAAAAGACGCGTTTCATTTCGTTTGAACTGAGACAAAGCACTATTTCGAGAATCGCCTAATGACACTTCATTTGAGATATCTCGTCGAAATGGGAGTGAAACTACATATCGACCATCGGGGTTTCTATAGGTTGTAGTCCGGTAAAGTTCTTCACAATATTCTTCAGCTTCGGTCAACTCTGTTGCTTGTGGAACTTCTTCAAGTTCCCAAAACCGAGCAATTTGGTTATTCAGTTCAAGCTGATTGCAGAATGATGCAACAGAATGTAGGGGTCTACTTTGAAAAACTTCACCAGTAACTATCCAACCAAAGACTGTTCTCTGTGCGATCAAGTTGCCATTCGGATGTATTCTAACATCCGTAGTTAAAATCTTTGGATAAACGTTTCCTCCTAACAGAATGTCCATCCGGGTACACATGACGTCGGTCATTGTAATCTCGGGGAAATTTGAGGTTACCATGTTAGCTAGAGAACACGATGGCAACTGACCGGTTATTTTCTCAACTACATATGCTTGAATGTGAAGTTTAAAATCGGGGTTGATCGGCGACTCGATCGTAAATGCACACATGGTTGAAGATTTTCCAGCTAAGCAATCCATCATGCCTGTGACACTAGTCATAGGCACTGAAAATGTGGGAATAGCAAGCTTCCTTTGTAACCTCTTTGAAATAAAGGTACCTTGCGATCCGGGGTCAACTAGAGCTCGGGCCGCACATTTGATGTCGTTCATCAGAACAAAACAAGTTGCCGATCCTAATAGGACCGTGGAATCGGGGTAAGAGTTCAAATGTGCGGAATATGTGTGAAGATTCCGAGCCGCTTCTGAAGTTGAAGGGTTAAAATTTATCGGGGGTTGAGATGAATTGCTAGTGGAATTCGGGTTTGAAACGGGTGCTAGGTACTGATTAGGTACATTAGTAGCAGAAGCTACTGAAGCATGGGGTGTGGTAGGTGCAGGAAATTGTCCCTGTTGCCTATTTTCCTTATGAAGCATCGAATGATGCTTCTTTTTACACAGAGAACAAACGTGAACGCTTTTACAATTTTTAAATTCGTGTGATGTTGCCAAACAATTCGAGCAGCATTTAAGCCTCTTAACTGTCGCGAACCTTTCATCTACACTCTGATTCATAAACGCTTGACAAAGTCTTAATGGATGTGGACCTTGGCAGAGGTAACAACGACTTACAGTAGGATTTGTACTAGTATTTGTCGCAAAACTTTGTACTTTTCTCGAATCATTTTGGGGTTTTTTCGTGACATTAAAACTTTGGGCTTTCCATTGATTTCGGGAATTAGAAGATATATTCTGGGTTTGAACAGGGTTCGAATGCGATTGCCTAATGTCCGAAATTGATTCGAGCGTCTTAAACCGAGCAGTCAAAAATTCATCCATATCTTTCCATTTTGAAGTTTCGGAGGAAGATTTCTTCGACTGCTCCCAAAGACTTAGAGTGTTTTCTGGCAACTTTGTGGCGCAAATATAAACTAGGATAACGTGGTAAAATATCTCGGGAGTAACTTCCAGTAACGATAGATTGGTTATACAATCATTAATCGTTCTTTGTAAATTTTTAATATTCGGACCTGTTTCTTGACTAACGGATTTAATGCTCAAAAGAGTCCTTAGCTGTTCGTTAATGAGGGCAGTTTTGTTTTCATACGTGTCAACCAATTTCTTCCATGCAATTGCATAGCCATCATTGGTTAACGGTACAGTCTGTATGACATCATGAGCATCTTTTGCGGTTTTTTGTAATAAATAGTAAAGTTTTTGAACAGGGGTTAAACGAGTGTTGTTGCCATACAACGCTGAAAACATGTCACGAAATGAGGGCCAGCTCTTATAGTCACCGTAAAAAATGGGGGTATCGCATGGGGGTAAATGAACTAAAGGTGACGAGCCTAGATCTTTCTCCAATAATTCAGCCTTGGCAGCGGCTTTCAATCTGTCTAAATTGGAGTTAATCAAAGAAAATCCGCGAGTATATGTACAATAGGAAGTCATATACTTTGCTTTTATTTCTACGATTAGTGGGCTCTTGAGCTTGCTAGCCTCAATCAACAGACTGTCATATATTGATCGAACAGCTTCCCATAATCTGTTAAGTTCTTTTTCATGGCTCATAAGAGAACCAATACTGTGATCAGTGATAGGGATAATGGAAATATAGGCTTCGAAATCAGCCAATCGATCACAATTAAGAATTAAGGCAGATATATCCATTTTTGATCTTAAATTATAGGAAGTAATCTTGACAAGAAAACAAAGAAATTCGAGAAAAAAAGTTAAAAAGCAAAAAAACTTCAAAATATGGGGTTAATTTGATTAAAATCAAAAGGAATTGTCTAAAATCAAAGACCAAATCTTTCAAAAAGTGAAAAAATTTAAAACAAATTCGAAAAATGGGTAAAAAATCAAGAAAATTCAACAAATTTTCACTAGAAAAAGGTCCAAAATTTCAAAATAATGAATGAATAAATCAACAATAAAGTCAACAACAAAAAATCGGATCAAATCAACAATAAATCGAATACAATTTTCAAAAAAAGAGTAATTTAAATCAATAAATTGGGTAAAATCAAATTTATTATAAATAAATTTAAATAAAAAACAGTTAAATTAGCTCAAAGTTTGATATACTGAAAGTAATTTCACTTATTGTTCGCTTTTTCAGAATAAATTAACGGGTAACCGGGTTAAAATTGCAATATTTATCAAATTCACGATCAAAAAATTAGTCGAATAACAAATTTATTTCAGTGTAAATTACTTTCGTTTATAAAAAAGTATAAAAACAAACTTTGAAAAGCACTAGCACTGCAAAACTTAAACGGGTACTCGCTTTGGGTTTGACAAATTGTTAATCTTCGAATAAAAATTAATCACAATTATTTATTGAATATTATTCAGTAAAAAATGCACAAAATTATTTAATTAACAATAATTAAATATAAAAAATGGGTATAAATACACTTTATTACCGAATAATAACGAGTAACCGGTTTAATCGACCGAATAAAAAGTTGCAGCACTAGCGGCTTGTGTGTGAGTATGAGCAAGCAAAGCAAAACAAGTAAAAAAGAAAAAACACCAACAACCACACAGTGTATTTTTCGCTTGAAAATATTAAATGAATATCACTCGCACTGATCACTGGAGATTGGGTTAAAATAACAACAAATTATTTTGTATTTTCTTTTGAATATTTTTATTTATTTAAAGGTACCGAAAACACTTAAATAAAAAATATTTTTAATGCGTGTCCGTCTGTTTTTGTTTACTTTTATTTCTTATTAATTTGGGGTATTAATTTAAAGCTTTCTGTTAACAGCAAAAAAACAAGAAAACTGTTATTAACAGCGATAAAAGGAATAAAATAAAAACCAACAAAAAACACTGCAAACAAAAGAATATATTTTTTTTTAATAAATAAAATTCGACAAGAATAAATAGCAAAAAATGAGTATATTTTATTTTAAAAAAATCACAAAATAACACTCGCGTGATATGAGCGATACAAAAGCGTAAAGAAAAAATAAAAAAATACACTGATGGAGAGATTACGTTTTGCCGACGGCAAATTGCAATTTTTATATAGGGATTGGTTTTCACTTGTTGGTTTGTTTTTCTTTTTATTTAGAACACACTTTCACACACTTTTTAAATAAATGATAGCACGTACCTTTTTTATAGTTTATTTTGGGTATAAAAAATTATTTAAGAAGGAATCCTGGGTTGGGATTAAAATTAAAAAACGGGTAAATCTTCGGGGGATCTGGAAATAAAATATATTTTCTTATAAAATATTCCACAAACAATGGGGGTTCGGATTTATCCGGTTCGAAGGACCAAAAAATGTTCTCGGGAATATTTTAATTAGAAAATATAAGAATAAAAACACAGAGTAATTAGGGTGGTTGTTTACAAAATTATAATTTATATTTATTTTATTTCTTTTCGGGTTAAATCGGGTATTTTTACGTACCGTTCGGTTTGGGTTTACAATGGTAAGTGATCTTGACAATATGTAATAATAGAAAAAGAGCGGATTAATTTGCGCCAAAGGAAAACATAGAAAAGGCCACTGAACAATAATTTGACAGGTGGCCTTTTACACTATGCGCGTAAACACTTGTTATAGGAAATTTTTCAAAAATTTACTTGTTATAGGAAATTATTCAAAAATTCACTTTTTATAGGAAATTTTTCAATAATTTACTTTTTATAGGAAATTTTTCAAAAAGTTACTTTTTATAGGAAATTTTTCAAAAATTTACTTTTTATAGGAAATTTTTCAAAAATTTACTTTTTATAGGAAATTTTTCAAAAATTTACTTTTTATAGGAAATTTTTCAAAAATTTACTTTTTATAGGAAATTTTTCAAAAATTTAATTTTTATAGGAAATTTTTCAAAAATTTACTTTTTATAGAAAATTTTTCAAAAATTTACTTTTTATAGGAAATTTTTCAAAAATTTACTTTTTATAGGAAATTTTTCAAAAATTTACTTTTTATAGGAAATTTTTCAGAAATTTAATTTTGATCGAAAATTTTTCAAAAATTTAATTTTTATCGAAAATTTATCAAAAATTTAATTCTTATAGGAAATTTTTCAAAAATTTAATTTTTATAGGAAATTTTTCATGAATTTACTTTTTATAGGAAATTTTTCAAAAATTTACTTTTTATAGGAAATTTTTCAAAAATTTACTTTTTATAGGAAATTTTTCAAAAATTTACTTTTTATAGGAAATTTTTCAAAAATTTACTTTTTACAGGAAATTTTTCAAAAATTTACTTTTTACAGGAAATTTTTCAAAAATTTACTTTTTATAGGAAATTTTTCAAAAATTTACTTTTTATAGGAAATTTTTCAAAAATTTACTTTTTATAGGAAATTTTTCAAAAATTTACTTTTTATAGGAAATTTTTCAAAAATTTACTTTTTATAGGAAATTTTTCAAAAATTTACTTTTTATAGGAAATTTTTCAAAAATTTACTTTTTATAGGAAATTTTTCAAAAATTTACTTTTTATAGGAAATTTTTCAAAAATTTACTTTTTATCAATAATTTTTCAAAAATTTACTTTTTATCAATAATTTTTCAAAAATTTACTTTTTATCGAAAATTTTTTAAAAATTTAATTTTTATCGAAAATTTTTTCAAAATTTACTTTTTATCGAAAATTTTTTAAAAATTTACCTTTTTATCGAAAATTTTTTAAAAATTTACCTTTTATCGAAAATTTTTAAAAAATTTACTTTTTATCGAAAATTTTTCAAAAATTTACTTTTTATAGGAAATTTTTCAAACATTTACTTTTGATAGGAAATTTTTCAAAAATTTACTTTTTATAGGAAATTTTTCAAAAATTTACTTTTTATAGGAATTTTTTCAAAAATTTACTTTTTATCAATAATTTTTCAAAAATTTACTTTTTATCGAAAATTTTTTAAAAATTTAATTTTTATCGAAAATTTTTCAAAAATTTACATTTTATCGAAAATTTTTCAAAAATTTACTTTTAATCGAAAATTTTTCAAAAATTTACTTTTAATCGAACATTTTTCAAAAATTTACTTTTTATCGAAAATTTTTCAAAAATTTACTTTTTATAGGAAATTTTTCAAAAATTTACTTTTTATAGGAAATTTTTCAAAAATTTACTTTTTATTGGAATTTTTTCAAAAATTTACTTTTTATAGGAAGTTTTTCAAAAATTTACTTTTTATAGGAAATTTTTAAAAAATTTACTTTTATAGGAAATTTTTCAAAAATTTACTTTTTATAGGAAATTTTTCAAAAATTTTCTTTTTATAGGAAATTTTTCAAAAATTTACTTTTTATAGGAAATTTTTCAAAAATTTACTTTTTATAGGAAATTTTTCAAAAATTTAATTTTTATAGGAAATTTTTCAAAAATTTACTTTTTATAGAAAATTTTTCAAAAATTTACTTTTTATAGGAAATTTTTCAAAAATTTACTTTTTATAGGAAATTTTTCAAAAATTTACTTTTTATAGGAAATTTTTCAGAAATTTAATTTTGATCGAAAATTTTTCAAAAATTTAATTTTTATCGAAAATTTATCAAAAATTTAATTTTTATAGGAAATTTTTCAAAAATTTAATTTTTATAGGAAATTTTTCATAAATTTACTTTTTATAGGAAATTTTTCAAAAATTTACTTTTTATAGGAAATTTTTCAAAAATTTACTTTTTATAGGAAATTTTTCAAAAATTTACTTTTTATAGGAAATTTTTCAAAAATTTACTTTTTACAGGAAATTTTTCAAAAATTTACTTTTTACAGGAAATTTTTCAAAAATTTACTTTTTATAGGAAATTTTTCAAAAATTTACTTTTTATAGGAAATTTTTCAAAAATTTACTTTTTATAGGAAATTTTTCAAAAATTTACTTTTTATAGGAAATTTTTCAAAAATTTACTTTTTATAGGAAATTTTTCAAAAATTTACTTTTTATAGGAAATTTTTCAAAAATTTACTTTTTATAGGAAATTTTTCAAAAATTTACTTTTTATAGGAAATTTTTCAAAAATTTACTTTTTATAGGAAATTTTTCAAAAATTTACTTTTTATAGGAAATTTTTCAAAAATTTACTTTTTATAGGAAATTTTTCAAAAATTTACTTTTTATAGGAAATTTTTCAAAAATTTACTTTTTATAGGAAATTTTTCAAAAATTTACTTTTTATAGGAAATTTTTCAAAAATTTACTTTTTATAGGAAATTTTTCAAAAATTTACTTTTTATCAATAATTTTTCAAAAATTTACTTTTTATCAATAATTTTTCAAAAATTTACTTTTTATCGAAAATTTTTTAAAAATTTAATTTTTATCGAAAATTTTTCAAAATTTACTTTTTATCGAAAATTTTTTAAAAATTTACCTTTTTATCGAAAATTTTTTAAAAATTTACCTTTTATCGAAAATTTTTAAAAAATTTACTTTTTATCGAAAATTTTTCAAAAATTTACTTTTTATAGGAAATTTTTCAAACATTTACTTTTGATAGGAAATTTTTAAAAAATTTACTTTTTATAGGAAATTTTTCAAAAATTTACTTTTTATAGGAATTTTTTCAAAAATTTACTTTTTATCAATAATTTTTCAAAAATTTACTTTTTATCGAAAATTTTTTAAAAATTTAATTTTTATCGAAAATTTTTCAAAAATTTACATTTTATCGAAAATTTTTCAAAAATTTACTTTTAATCGAAAATTTTTCAAAAATTTACTTTTAATCGAACATTTTTCAAAAATTTACTTTTTATCGAAAATTTTTCAAAAATTTACTTTTTATAGGAAATTTTTCAAAAATTTACTTTTTATAGGAAATTTTTCAAAAATTTACTTTTTATAGGAAATTTTTCAAAAATTTACTTTTTATAGGAATTTTTTCAAAAATTTACTTTTTATCAATAATTTTTCAAAAATTTACTTTTTATCGAAAATTTTTTAAAAATTTAATTTTTATCGAAAATTTTTCAAAAATTTACATTTTATCGAAAATTTTTCAAAAATTTACTTTTAATCGAAAATTTTTCAAAAATTTACTTTTAATCGAACATTTTTCAAAAATTTACTTTTTATCGAAAATTTTTCAAAAATTTACTTTTTATAGGAAATTTTTCAAAAATTTACTTTTTATTGGAATTTTTTCAAAAATTTACTTTTTATAGGAAATTTTTCAAAAATTTACTTTTATAGGAAATTTTTCAAAAATTTACTTTTTATAGGAAATTTTTCAAAAATTTACTTTTTATAGGAAATTTTTCAAAAATTTACTTTTTATAGGAAGTTTTTCAAAAATTTACTTTTTATAGGAAATTTTTCAAAAATTGACTTTTTATAGGAAATTTTTCAAAAATTTACTTTTATAGGAAATTTTTCAAAAATTTACTTTTTATAGGAAATTTTTCAAAAATTTACTATTTATAGGAAATTTTTTAAAAATTTACTTTTTATAGGAAATTTTTCAAAAATTAACTTTTTGTAGGAAATTTTTCAAAAATTTAATTTTTATAGGAAATTTTTCAAAAATTTACTTTTTATAGGAAATTTTTCAAAAATTTACTTTTTATAGGAAATTTTTCAAAAATTTACTTTTTATAGGAAATTTTTCAAAAATTTACTTTTTATAGGAAATTTTTCAAAAATTTTCTTTTTATAGGAAATTTTTCAAAAATTTACTTTTTATAGGAAATTTTTCAAAAATTTACTATTTATAGGAAATTTTTTAAAAATTTACTTTTTATAGGAAATTTTTCAAAAATTTACTTTTTGTAGGAAATTTTTCAAAAATTTACTTTTTGTAGGAAATTTTTCAAAAATTTAATTTTTATAGGAAAATTTTCAAAAATTTTCTTTTTATAGGAAATTTTTCAAAAATTTACTTTTTATAGGAAATTTTTCAAAAATTTACTTTTTATAGGAAATTTTTCAAAAATTCACTTTTTATAGGAAATTTTTCAAAAATTTACTTTTTATAGCAAATTTTTCAAAAATTTACTTTTTAAAGGAAATTTTTCAAAAATTTACTTTTTATAGGAAGTTTTTCAAAAATTTACTTTTATAGGAATTTTTTCAAAAATTTACTTTTTATAGGAAATTTTTCAAAAATTTACTATTTATAGGAAATTTTTTAAAAATTTACTTTTTATAGGAAATTTTTCAAAAATTAACTTTTTATAGGAAATTTTTCAAAAATTTAATTTTTATAGGAAATTTTTCAAAAATTTACTTTTTATCGAAAATTTTTCAAAAATTTAATTTTTATAGAAAATTTTTCAAAAATTTACTTTTTATAGGAAATTTTTCAAAAATTTACTTTTTGTAGGAAATTTTTCAAAAATTTAATTTTTATAGGAAATTTTTCAAAAACTTACTTTTTATAGGAAATTTTTCAAAAATTTACTTTTTATAGGAAATTTTTCAAAAATTTACTTTTTATAGGAAATTTTTCAAAAATTTACTTTTTATAGGAAATTTTTCAAAAATTTACTTTTTATAGGAAATTTTTCAAAAATTTACTTTTTATAGGAAATTTTTCAAAAATTTACTTTTTATAGGAAATTTTTCAAAAATTTACTTTTTATAGGAAATTTTTCAAAAATTTACTTTTTATAGGAAATTTTTCAAAAATTTACTTTTTATAGGAAATTTTTCAAAAATTTACTTTTTATAGGAAATTTACTTTTTATAGGAATTTTGCTATGAAAAATATTTGCAAAATTTTTTGAAACAATATTTTTAATTTTATTTGTTTTGAAGTCCTATACATTTTTCAATTCAAAAGTAAACAATTTTTCATTTAAAACCAAAAATTTTAATTTTATTTGTTTTGAAAAGATACATTTTTCAATTCAAAAAATTTATATCTCAATTTAAAAAAAAATGGACTTAGTCCACTTTCAAAATAAGGTCTTTAAATTAAATAATAAAAAAAAGTCAAAATTAAAAAAAATCTTTACAATTTTATTATTTGTTTTAAACTTTTTTACTTTTTTTTTGCAGTTGTATGGGAGGCGGGCGTGGCAGTGCACCAATATCGCCCATTTTTTTTTTGACAATTTTACATATTATGCTAATAACACCTTGTAGCAAAGTTCAAAAGTCTAAGTTAATTTTTTTCCAAGATATTTAGTTCTGGATAAATCTTACACTGTGCACTGTTCTATCGACAATGGGTCATTGATTTTGGTTAAATATTTATTTTGGTGTGATAAATTGCCCAAAGAAAACTATGATTAACTATAGTACATATTAGGCTTCCGATTATGTTTCATAAAAATCCTTTGACGTCAAGCTCTTTTTTTATATTAAAAATTTTCATAACAACTTTAAAAAGAAAAAAACAATATAAAAATTAAAAATTTAAAATAAATAAAATTAAAACATATGTTCATTTAGGCCAATTCAAATAAAACAATATTTAAAGTAAATAAAAAGAATTAAAATAATATTAAAATTATTAGAACCCAGCAAAGTAGATAAATAGAGTTGAGAACTCAAATGGTTATTTCAGGTTACAAAACGACGCATTCGATATCGATCAAAAACTTAGTAAATATTATGTTGCATACCTTAGGGATAAAATAATTTAATTTGCAAAATGTGTAATAAAATTTGATATCTTAACAAATTCGTTTGTTTGTCAAAATATTTAATTTAAATGAAATTCTTTTACTATCAGGAAACTTTTGGCAAATAAGTTACAATGTAGTGAACCTTATAAGTTAATAATATATTATATAGATTATCCTAAAAGTATGCTATAAAAATGTTTTTTAAATATTTTACATTTCGATCGTTATCAAATGCGGCGATTTGGCCCCAGTATTAAAAAACAACGATTTTCTTATAAAAAAAAACATTTTGCTGGGTTATTTTACTTATATAATATTTAATTTGTTGATCTGTTTCGATTTTGTCAATAAATACCAAATGTTATGTTTAATTTATAATTTTAATTTGTTAAAAAAGCAAAAAAAATTGCAAATATTTATTTAACAGATTCTAAATATGGATATTATGAATATAAAAGACCCCCAATGAAATTTAGGAAACAGTTGGATTTTCAACGGATCATTAAAATCAAGTGTTTTGAAGTTGAAAGTGATCCACATTTGAACATCGAAAATGAAATTTTTATATTCTTTAGTTTTTCTAGGCTTTTTAGCTCAAACCAAAAGTCTTGATCTTTTGAAACCCATCGAGAGTATTGGCAATGTAGTTGATAGCCTGATACGCTCACCGTTAAAAATATTTTCCATGTCCAAAGAGGTTTTACTAGTTTTGCCCGAAAAGGCTGTACTCCAGGGCATGAATTACTATTGTAAGTTTTAATGAAATATTTTCCCTGAATATGTTAAAAATGATTTCCAAATTTTTGAAATTTCTTTCAAAGGTTCTGCCTTAAGAGCTACCGGTATTCCTCCTCTTATTACTCCCTCCATGGATACCATGTCTTTACGTTTCCACTCTGGCTGTAAGGAAACTAAAATTCCTTTAGACAAAGCTGAAGATCTCTTAATTAACCCCGATTTTGATCCCACCAAGCCCCTTGTTATGTTTGTTACCGGTTGGATTTCAAGTTCGGAACAGGGTTATGTACGGGATATGGCCAATGCTTATCGCTGCAGAGGAGGTTATAATTTCTTGGTAAGTTACTCTAACTAACTACAATTTTAGAATGAAAATATTTTTTTTTAATTCCATTTCAGGGCTTTAATACCGCCAATACTCTCCACACATTATACACCTGGTCTGCCTTTAATACCCTCGAAGTTGGCAAACGTTTAGCCAAAGCTCTTGTCAAACTCAATGAAAAAGTTCCCGCTGAAAATATTCATTTAATTGGTCACAGTTTGGGCGCCCATATCGTTGGCTATGCTGGTCGTTACTTTAAGAATGCCACTGGTCTTACTCTGCCCCGCATTACTGGCTTGGATCCTGCCTTCCCCTGCTTTAGCCACGATGAAAAACTCTATGGTCTGCAACGTGGTGATGCCGAGTTCGTTGATATCTTACATACAAATCCCGGTATTTTTGGCATGTCTAATCCTCTGGGCGATGTTGATTTCTATGCTCAAGGTTTGGATGCTAACAAGCCCGGCTGTTTTCTACTCGGTTGCTCTCACTTTAGAGCCTTCAAATACTACACCGAATCAGCCTATCCCGGTAATGAGCATAATTTCATGGCTAAAATGTGCACTTCTTTGGAAGATTTGGAAAGTGGTTTTTGCAACGGTCCCTCGCATCCCATGGGCTTCACAGTGTCTCACAATTTGACTGGTAATTTCTTCTTTAAAGTTAATGGAGATAAGCCCTTTGGCAAAGATAATGAAGGTCGTGCTGCTCTTCCAGGTCAATGTGTGCAAAAGTGTTAGGAAGGTTGATGCGAGCGATAAATTATAATATTTTTTAAGAGCTGTTGTTGTAAATAATATGTGTAAATATATGTTGTTTTAGTTTTAAGTTATTAAGTAAATGTTTATTTTTTTTTTACCAAATCAACTGACAGAATTATAACAGCTATACCGAATCTTAAATCGCCAATGGTATTCCAGGTTAATTTTACAATCGCAAGAGTTTGTGATCAATTATTTTTGTTGTTATAAACCAGCGATAGGTACCATTTCATGTTTTCTAACACTAGTGATAGGAGTTGTTGTTGTAATACATATAAATTGTTGTCGTGCTGCCCTTCACTGATATAGACTGACATACAAAGTTATTAAGCTTTTCATAAACCGACATACTATCTTGGTACTACGCATGTAAATATTTTTACCAGAAATTCGTTCTGTAGCTTGGTGCAAAAAGGGTCAATGTCAAAAAAAAAAATAGTTTTGAAAAAACCTTATAAATTTGTTCTGAGCAGAGACTGAATATTAATACTTTTAAAACAATATTTTCATATTTTAATCCATACAAAAACAATCATTGAAGTTTAAAAAATAACTAGCGTATCCTGCGGTCGACACAATCGACCGTCATCTAGTTCATTGTGAATACAAATTTCCCGTGCTGTGGCTTAGTTGGTTAGCACGTAATATCAAAATTGAGCCTGAGTTCGATCCCCGGTCTCGGCAACAATAATTTCTGTAATTATTAATTTCTATTAAATTTAAGGCCCTATGCTGCACTGGGAGCCAATGATAACAGAATTCAAATTATTAATTACCACAGCATCTTCCGTCGGCAGTAAGACTACAGCAATAACACGCCGCCTACGAAAAATAACTAAAATTGGCTGTAAAACAAAAAAATGCGTCTAAATAACAACAAATGGCGCAACTTCACTGTTCTAAAAATAGATATACCTTTCTCTTCTCTACCATCCCCTTTCCAAATAAGGTTACCCAATTTGTATATACTCCATATGCAATTGTATATTCAGTATTTGCTTGAGTGCTACTTCTCTGTAAAAAGAAAACTCATACAATCAGAGCTTTAAGTCAAAAATGACAGTGTCGATGTAGCAAGTTTTTAAAATTGCTCGGGCTAAACGGATATGTGGAGAAATTGATCTCATTGATTTCTATGTCACTCCATACAACAGAGCCTCGAATTGGCCAAATTGGCAAAACTATAATTAAAAATTGTGTAACTCTCAAAGAGTTTACTGATTCAAGATATTCCATAATAAATCGTTTTTGCATCTTCAGAAGTGAATGAGAAGGAAAAAGTGTTATACTTAGTAGCTCTTATCAAAACATCTTGCGTTATCGATGTCAAAATGCTCTGTGAAGTGATGAACAGATAAACTTGTAAGCGTTACTAACGGACTGACAAATGGAGACTGATGGAGAAATCAAGGTCTTATTTAACTTTTTAACAAAGATCATAATATTTCAAATTTACTTGGAATCTGTAGAAGCTTACAGTTTAAAACCATTCCAGTCGCAATGCAAGATTTGCCTTTTGATATTCCTTCCTGATATTATAGCATTTTCTAAACATTAATTAGTTTTGAATTTACATTTGATTCAGACCGATGATTTAATTCCTTTTCCTGATAATAATCTGTAATTATTATAAACTTTCCTTCAAAAGACTGTTTTTTTTTTTAATCGGTAACATCCTTTTTGGGTATAAGTCTCAATGTTCTTATCCAACTCTTTACTACTGTGACTCTTAAAAAAGCTCTTAATAACCTCATGCGTGACCTTCCCTGCAATATTATTTAATTTTTTAACACAATTTTTATCCCTCAATCACTCGAAGATTTTATCCCAATAAATCAACCCAAAAAAAAAAAATTCCATAAAAATTTAACTTCAAATAATTCAAATTTGAAAGGTTTACATTTTAAGCACTTTTTTGTCAAATCTTCCAAAATATTAATTTTGTCTTTCACTCCCTCACCACAAATAATAAAAACATACCAATAATTGTTGTTGCTATTATTTTACAAATCAAAAATATTTATTTAATTTTATCTATCTCCCCACATATATACTCTTTACTCTCATCACCCTCTCACCAAAAATAATAAAAACAAAAGAAAACATGTTTGCATACAATTTCTTTTGTTTGATTCTTAATAGTGAATTTCATATGCATGTGAGTTTTCTTTGTTGTGTTAGTAAGATTTTTAAATACCAAACCTATTTTTTAAAACTGAACCGATTTTAATAAAATATAGATTCGTCTGATCTACGGAAAAATACCTTTCAAATGGTATAAAATTTTCCAGAAATGAGTGTATAATTAAAGCGTAAAAGGGGATAATAAATGGGTGCTTGCGTATTAATATTATAGATAAAAATCCCTAATGATTTTTAATTGTTCGAAAAATTTTGTATCGTTTTTCAATCCGATGAAAATAAAAAATAAAAAAATCGTTTGTGATATTTATCAGTTCAAAATAATTTTTATCTTTTTTCATCCGATGAAAAAAAATTTCGATAGAAAATATTCAAATTTTATTTCTGGATTTGTCCTGGTTATATTCATTATAATGTTCTTGCATAGATTAGGCAACTCCAAAATCCTTGTTTCAGCTGCCGTAGCAGGGGGCTTTCTCGCATGATTACCCCTTGGAGTAGTATATTCTGTAATGTTGTTTCTTTCCATGCTTACAACATCGTAAGTGCTAAGCCGATGGGTAATGGGTCCATAGACACAAGTCACGTTTATATAGCGAGCCGCTCGATCCGAGACAGACGTCCGCTTGCAGACGCAAGTAACATGTTGAACAGACGCTGCATTTTCGTACTTTACCAAGTACAATTATAGTAGACCCTTAGACCTAATACGTTGGAATGGCTCTAAGATAATTCCCTCTTATATTGGCCCTGACCTAGAATCCCACACGGGTTGTTTACTGCATCTAAAACTAGGTAAAATAACAATAAATTCAATTATTGTTGCAAATTTTATTTTGAAATGGTTTTGCGATTCAAAGAAACCATCAATAGTCCATTAGGACTATTAGGTTTAACTTCGATGTCCCAAAATATTGCAATTATTTGGAAACATATTCATTTCATTGTTGAAAATTTTAAAATTTCAAAAATATTTTATTTTTTCAAAGTCAAAACAAAAGTTCAAAAATAAAACAATCAATAAAATATTTTTCTGTTCGGATATGTATCGTTAAAGATATTTAAAATTTTCATCATATTTATATTTCAAATATAAATCCCTCTTTTTTTATTCATCGATCGAAATGAAAATAAATTTTCATCGGCAATGATATTTATACTTGATTGATTTAAAAAATAAAACAATATTCGGTCTATGGTTCTGAGTTACGTAAGAGATTAGATGTTGGGTCCAAATAAAAGGGGGTAAAGAAGGGAATCTAATGCAATGATTAACTCAAAACAGCAAAAAATTGGGATTGGCCCTTTTACTTTGGAAAAAGTAAAATAACTTTTGTAAATGTAAGACGATATCAATAAATAAAAAACTTGTATAATTTCTTAGAATGTAAGCCCTATGCTTACAGCCAATAAAAGCTTGATCCCTTGACTTTCCAAAACTGTTTAAAATTTTCAAATTGCTTTGCAATTTAGAGTTGTAGTTACTAAAGTACTACGACCTACCCGAAAACAGTTTTTTTTCGAATATCTAGCAATTTTGTTTTTGAATGTCCTCATCTGGGCCTACAACCCCGACTAAATTCGCATTCCAAGTTTTTTCTTACAAAAAAAAAAAAAAAAAAAAACAAATATTAAAACTATATAATCTCTAAACTATAGGATATCTCATAGCAAATGTAAATTTTAAAAGTATTTTTTTTAATGCTGAGAGCGATAACTGTGTTTAACATTGTAATCAAAAACAAATGATTTTTCTAGGTTTAGATCATTTCCTTCATTGATATTGGAGTAAGGGTGAAATGTTGGTCGACTTTATATATGTACCAAAGCTTTTAAGTTGAACACGTTTTCAGCATAAATTCTGTTGTGCTAGTTTTTATATCAAATATGTAAAAATATATCGATATTTCTAAAAGTTTTTATATTATTTTAATTTTGTAAGAAATAACTGTATTTGGTGTGAACTTGTCTATGGGTAAATATAATTTTTATTCAAATATAAAATTTTCGTCATATGGGAATTGTATTTTGTAAATAGGTGCAATTTGCAGGGGTCTATTTGTCTGTTTCCAGACATACTCAATTTGTATATAAATGTTTACACATCAGGTATAGAATAAATATTTTGAAGGAATAACTAAGAAATGACTTTTTGGTAGATTTTTTATTAAACGAAACCAATTATTTGCTAAATTGGCTTGATTATATTATCAAATTTTCTGGCAATATATAGAAAAATTCAAATCAACTGCCACAAACACTACTATTTACATATGTTTCCCCCTACTTTCCTAGTTTTAACATAATTGAAGCGATCATTTTCTGAGTACTAAATCAGCCTAGCATACCAGAGGTCCCAAGTTCGATCCCCGGCAAGACTCACTTGAAAAAAAAAAAATTTTTCAAAAATTTTCTATAAAAATTTTTCAATGAAAAATTTTCTATAAAAATTTTTCAATGAAAAATTTTCTATAAAAATGAAAAATTTTTCAATGAAAAATTTTCTATAAAAATGAAAAATTTTTCAATGAAAAATTTTCTATAAAAATTTTTCAATGAAAAATTTTCTATAAAAATTTTTCAATGAAAAATTTTCTATAAAAATTTTTCAATGAAAAATTTTCTATAAAAATTTTTCAATGAAAAATTTTCTATAAAAATTTTTCAATGAAAAATTTTCTATAAAAATTTTTCAATGAAAAATTTTCTATAAAAATTTTTCAATGAAAAATTTTCTATAAAAATTTTTCAATGAAAAATTTTCTATAAAAATTTTTCAATTAAAAATTTTCTATAAAAATTTTTCAATGAAAAATTTTCTATAAAAATTTTTCAAAGAAAAATTTTCTATAAAAATTTTTCAATTAAAAATTTTCTATAAAAATTTTTCAATTAAAAATTTTCTATAAAAATTTTTCAATGAAAAATTTTCTATAAAAATTTTTCAATGAAAAATTTTCTATAAAAATTTTTCAATGAAAAATTTTCTATAAAAATTTTCAATGAAAAATTTTCTTTAAAAATTTTTCAATGAAAAATTTTCTATAAAAATTTTTCAATGAAAAATTTTCTATAAAAATTTTTCAATGAAAAATTTTCTATAAAAATTTTTCAATGAAAAATTTAAATTTTTCAATGAAAAATTTTCTATAAAAATTTTTCAATGAAAAATTTTCTATAAAAATTTTTCAATGAAAAATTTTCTATAAAAATTTTTCAATGAAAAATTTTCTATAAAAATTTTTCAATGAAAAATTTTCTATAAAAATTTTTCAATGAAAAACTTTCTATAAAAATTTTTCAATGAAAAATTTTCTATAAAAATTTTTCAATGAAAAATTTTCTATAAAAATTTTTCAATGAAAAATTTTCTATAAAAATTTTTCAATGAAAAATTTTCTATAAAAATGAAAAATTTTTCAATGAAAAATTTTCTATAAAAATGAAAAATTTTTCAATGAAAAATTTTCTATAAAAATAAAAAATTTTTCAATGAAAAATTTTCTATAAAAATGAAAAATTTTTCAATGAAAAATTTTCTATAAAAATTTTTCAATGAAAAATTTTCTATAAAAATTTTTCAATGAAAAATTTTCTATAAAAATTTTTCAATGAAAAATTTTCTATAAAAATTTTTCAATGAAAAATTTTCTACAAAAAATTTTTCAATGAAAAATTTTCTACAAAAAATTTTTCAATGAAAAATTTTCTATAAAAATTTTTCAATGAAAAATTTTCTACAAAAAATTTTTCAATGAAAAATTTTCTACAAAAAATTTTTCAATGAAAAATTTTCTACAAAAAATTTTTCAATGAAAAATTTTCTACAAAAAATTTTTCAATGAAAAATTTTCTACAAAAAATTTTTCAATGAAAAATTTTCTACAAAAAATTTTTCAATGAAAAATTTTCTACAAAAAATTTTTCAATGAAAAATTTTCTACAAAAAATTTTTCAATGAAAAATTTTCTACAAAAAATTTTTCAATGAAAAATTTTCTACAAAAAATTTTTCAATGAAAAATTTTCTACAAAAAATTTTTCAATGAAAAATTTTCTATAAAAATTTTTCAATGAAAAATTTTCTATAAAAATTTTTCAATGAAAAATTTTCTATAAAAATTTTTCAATGAAAAATTTTCTATAAAAATTTTTCAATGAAAAATTTTCTATAAAAATTTTTCAATGAAAAATTTTCTATAAAAATTTTTCAATGAAAAATTTTCTATAAAAATTTTTCAATGAAAAATTTTCTATAAAAATTTTTCAATGAAAAATTTTCTATAAAAATTTTTCAATGAAAAATTTTCTATAAAAATTTGAAAAATTTTCTATAAAAATTTTTCAATGAAAAATTTTCTATAAAAATTTTTCAATGAAAAATTTACTATAAAAATTTTTCAATGAAAAATTTTCTATAAACATTTTTCAATGAAAAATTTTCTATAAAAATTTTTCAATGAAAAATTTTCTATAAAAATTTGAAAAATTTTCTATAAAAATTTTTCAATGAAAAATTTTCTATAAACATTTTTCAATGAAAAATTTTCTATAAAAATTTTTCAATGAAAAATTTTCTATAAAAATTTTTCAATGAAAAATTTTCTATAAAAATTTTTCAATGAAAAATTTTCTATAAAAATTTTTCAATGAAAAATTTTCTATAAAAATTTTTCAATGAAAAATTTTTTATAAAAATTTTTCAATGAAAAATTTTCTATAAAAATTTTTCAATGAAAAATTTTCTATAAAAATTTTTCAATGAAAATTTTTCTATAAAAATTTTGCAATGAAAAATTTTCTATAAAAATTTTGCAATGAAAAATTTTCTATAAAAATTTTGCAATGAAAAATTTTCTATAAAAATTTTGCAATGAAAAATTTTCTATAAAAATTTTGCAATGAAAAATTTTCTATAAAAATTTTGCAATGAAAAATTTTCTATAAAAATTTTGCAATGAAAAATTTTCTATAAAAATTTTTCAATGAAAAATTTTCTATAAAAATTTTTCAATGAAAAATTTTCTATAAAAATTTTTCAATGAAGAATTTTCTAAAAAAATTTTTTAATGAAAAATTTTTCAATGAAAAATTTTCTATAAAAATTTTTCAATGAACAATTTTCTATGAAAATTTTTCAATGAACAATTTTCTATGAAAATTTTTCAATGAACAATTTTCTATGAAAATTTTTCAATGAAAAATTTTCTATAAACATTTTGTAATAAAAAAATTATCTATAAAAATTTTTCAGTAAAGAATTTTCTATAAAAATTTGTTAACGAAAAATGTTCATTGAAAAATTCGTATAGTAAAGTTAGTATAGAAAATTCTTTACTGAAAAATTTTTATAGATCATTTTTTTATTAAAAAATTTTCCATAAAAATTTTTCAATAAAAAATTTTCCATAAAAATTTTTCAATAAAAAATTTTCCATAAAAATTTTTCAATGAAAAATTTTCTATAAAAATTTTTCAATGAAAAATTTTCCATAAAAATTTTTTAATGAAAAATTTTCTATAAAAATTTTTCAATGAAAAATTTTCTATAAAAATTTTTCAATGAAAAATTTTCTATAAAAATTTTTCAATGAAAAATTTTCTATAAAAATTTTTCAATGAAAAATTTTCTATAAAAATTTTTCAATGAAAAATTTTCTATAAAAATTTTTCAATGAAAAATTTTCTATAAAAATTTTTCAATGAAAAATTTTCTATAAAAATTTTTCAATGAAAAATTTTCTATAAAAATTTGAAAAATTTTCTATAAAAATTTTTCAATGAAAAATTTTCTATAAAAATTTTTCAATGAAAAATTTACTATAAAAATTTTTCAATGAAAAATTTTCTATAAACATTTTTCAATGAAAAATTTTCTATAAAAATTTTTCAATGAAAAATTTTCTATAAAAATTTTTCAATGAAAAATTTTCTATAAAAATTTTTCAATGAAAAATTTTCTATAAAAATTTTTCAATGAAAAATTTTCTATAAAAATTTTTCAATGAAAAATTTTCTATAAAAATTTTCAATGAAAAATTTTCTATAAAAATTTTTCAATGAAAAATTTTCTATAAAAATTTTTCAATGAAAAATTTTCTATAAAAATTTGAAAAATTTTCTATAAAAATTTTTCAATGAAAAATTTTCTATAAACATTTTTCAATGAAAAATTTTCTATAAAAATTTTTCAATGAAAAATTTTCTATAAAAATTTTTCAATGAAAAATTTTCTATAAAAATTTTTCAATGAAAAATTTTCTATAAAAATTTTTCAATGAAAAATTTTCTATAAAAATTTTTCAATGAAAAATTTTTTATAAAAATTTTTCAATGAAAAATTTTCTATAAAAATTTTTCAATGAAAAATTTTCTATAAAAATTTTTCAATGAAAATTTTTCTATAAAAATTTTGCAATGAAAAATTTTCTATAAAAATTTTGCAATGAAAAATTTTCTATAAAAATTTTGCAATGAAAAATTTTCTATAAAAATTTTGCAATGAAAAATTTTCTATAAAAATTTTGCAATGAAAAATTTTCTATAAAAATTTTGCAATGAAAAATTTTCTATAAAAATTTTGCAATGAAAAATTTTCTATAAAAATTTTTCAATGAAAAATTTTCTATAAAAATTTTTCAATGAAAAATTTTCTATAAAAATTTTTCAATGAAGAATTTTCTAAAAAAATTTTTTAATGAAAAATTTTTCAATGAAAAATTTTCTATAAAAATTTTTCAATGAACAATTTTCTATGAAAATTTTTCAATGAACAATTTTCTATGAAAATTTTTCAATGAACAATTTTCTATGAAAATTTTTCAATGAAAAATTTTCTATAAACATTTTGTAATAAAAAAATTATCTATAAAAATTTTTCAGTAAAGAATTTTCTATAAAAATTTGTTAACGAAAAATGTTCATTGAAAAATTCGTATAGTAAAGTTAGTATAGAAAATTCTTTACTGAAAAATTTTTATAGATCATTTTTTTATTAAAAAATTTTCCATAAAAATTTTTCAATAAAAAATTTTCCATAAAAATTTTTCAATAAAAAATTTTCCATAAAAATTTTTCAATGAAAAATTTTCTATAAAAATTTTTCAATGAAAAATTTTCCATAAAAATTTTTTAATGAAAAATTTTCTATAAACAGTTTTTAATAAAAAAGTTGTCTATAAAAATTTTTCAGTAAAAATTTTCTATAAAAATTTGTAAATAAAAAATTTGTCATTTATTAGCAAATAAGCACATATCCTAGACGGAGTTATACGGGAGCTATGGTCAAATGAGGCCGTATGCTCTACTGGGAGTCAAGGATAAAATAAAAATATAAAATATTGTTATCAACAACAAAAACAATTGTGAAACAACCATCAAACATTCGTCAAAATATTATTAAAAATTCTTTAATAATAATCAAACAATCGTCAAACAATCATCAAACTATACATGTGCATTTCTTTTAAAGAAAATAAATAGGAATTAAACAATATTTTGTATTTAATAATAAACATAATAAAAAATCTAACAGTACTCAAATTAATCAGACCCAGCAAAATAAATTCAAATTAAATTAAACCTAATATGCATTTCTAATTAGCCCTTTCATTATTTATTTCTAATTGGCAATTTCAACTACATATTTGCTCAGCGGTTTCTTTCGAAATTACATATTCATAATTTTTCTAAATATAATAGATAGATAAACAAAATCGTTGAACAAAATTTGTTGCCATATGACACAGTTAAAGAAACATTTTCTGAAAACAAAATATTTTTTTTTTTAGATTTCAGTTTCTTGGAAAGAAAAACTATTTCGTTAGTAATATTGTTATTATTACAATATAAAATTATGTTTAAAAAAAGTGAAGCTAAAGGGTTAATGCAGAAAATTCAATCTTTTTATTCTAGTCTGCAAGGTCTAAATTTTGCGCTGGGAAAAATCTATATGCAAAATTATTAATATTTGCACCATTTCTAACCAATATTAAATATTATGTTTCAATTTAAACAAAATTTCAATTCAACAAAATAAAAATTTAAGAAAATATTTATTTAAGAAATTCCTAATTATGAATATAAAAAGCCCCCCAATGAAAGTTAGAAAACAGTTACAAATTGAACTGATCAATTAAATCAAGTGTTTCGAGATATTCGAATATTAATAAAAAAAAAATGAAGTTGATATCTTCCGTGGTACTTCTTTGCTTCTTGGCTCAAGCCAAAAGTCTTGATCTTTTCAAACCAATCGAAAGTATTGGCAATATAGTCGATAGCTTGATTCCATCGCCAGAAAAACTCTTCTCCATGTCCAAAGAGGTTTTATTGGTATTGCCCGAAAAGGCTGTACTCCAGGGCATGAATTACTATTGTAAGTATTTCTTAATAGATTTTAGTATTAAATTTGTATATGTACTAATTTTTGAATTTTGTTAAATAAAGGCTCTGCTTTGAGGGCCACAGGTATTCCTCCTCTTATTACTCCCTCCATGGATACTATGTCTTTACGTTTCCACTCTGGCTGCAAGGAGACCAAAATTCCCTTAGAACAAGCTGGTGATCTCTTAATTAACCCTGATTTTGATCCCAGCAAGCCCACTGTTATGTTTGTGACTGGTTGGATTTCAAGTTCCGAACAGGATTATGTTTTCGATATGGCCAATGCTTATCGCTGCAGGGGAGGCTATAATTTCTTGGTAAGTTACTTTTAGAAACCAACAAGCCAAAAGAATGGAAATCTTTAATTTCTAAATTACTTTTCAGGGCTTCAATACCGCCAACACTCTACACACATTGTACACCTGGTCTGCCTATAATACCCTCGAGGTAGGCAAACGTTTAGCCAAGGCTCTCGTTAAACTCAATGAACAAGTTCCTGCTCAGAATATTCATTTGATTGGTCACAGTTTGGGAGCCCATATCGTTGGCTATGCTGGTCGTTACTTTAAGAATGCCACTGGTCTTACTCTGCCCCGCATTACCGGTTTGGATCCTGCCTTCCCCTGCTTTAGTCAGGCTGAAAAACTCTATGGTCTGCAACGTGGTGATGCTGAATTTGTCGATATCTTACATACAAATCCCGGTATTTTCGGTATGTCTAATCCTCTTGGTGATGTTGATTTCTATGCCCAAGGTTTGGAGGCCAATAAACCTGGTTGCTTGCTTCTTGGTTGCTCTCACTTTAGAGCTTTCAAATACTACACCGAATCAGCCTATCCCGGTAATGAGTTTAATTTCATGGCTAAGAGTTGTACTTCCTTGGAAGATTTAGATAGTGGTTTCTGCAATGGTCCCTCCCATCCCATGGGATTCGCAGTATCAAATAATGTGACCGGTAATTACTTCTTCAGGGTTAATCCCAGTAAACCTTTTGGGAAGGATAATGAAGGTCGTGCTGCTATTCCAAGTCAATGCGTTCAACAATGTTAGGCTAGGAATGGTTTTGAATTTAAAGAAGTTTATTTAATATATAATTTATTAAATAAATGTGATAATTTTTTATTTAATGAAATATTTTAGTGTTTAGTTTTTATCTGGTAAAGAAGACTAAAAAATTACAACTTCTTAAAAAGTTTTAGATACTTCAGGAACATTTAAAAACAAAAAAAGTTTAAGTTATGCCGAAATGGACTTTATGAGGGAGTTGTAGTCTTGTTTGATGGCCCAAAATTATTTTGTCTGAATCTCATCAAAATCATAGATGGGCACTTTGCAGTACCAGTACTTTTTTAGTACACATATTTTTTTTACTTGTACAGCACTTAAATTTTCATTGCCAATAATTTTTACTGATAACGGAAAAAAATCTATATTCAGTAAATTTTACTAATTACTGAAAAAAAAATTCAGTATTCAGTAAATTTTATTGATTACTAAAAACAATTTCAATATTCAGTAAATTTTACTGATTACTGAAAAAATCAGTAAATTTTACTGAATATTGAAAAAAATTCAGTAATCAGTAAATGGTACTGATAACTGCAAATAATTTCAGTAATAGATGGGCACTTTGCAGTACCAGTACTTTTTCAGTACATATATTTTTTACTAATACTGCACTTCAATTTTCATTACAAGTATATTTTTACTTATTACGGAAAAAAATCAGTATTCAGTAAATTTTACTGATTACTGAAAAAATATTCAGTAAATGTTACATATTACTAAAAAAATACATATTACTAAAAATAATTTCAATATTCAGTAAATTTTACTGATTACTGAAAAAATTAGTAATCAGAAGATTTTACTGAATACTAAAATAAAATCAGTAGTCAGTAAAGTTTACTGAATACTAATTCAGGAATCATAAATTTTACTGGTTACTGCAAATAAATTCAGTAATCAGTAAATTTTACTTATTACTGAATACTGAACACAGTAATCAGTAAAATTTTACTGATTACTGATAAGCAGAGGTTCTTACTACATACTAAAAAACAAAAATTAAAAATCTGTAAGAATTTTCGTATGCACTGAATCCTAATAAAATGTCTGGTCTTCGTTTTCAAAGGCTTATTTAACTCCCCATTTGTAATTTAATAAGATAAGTACCATAGATTGGTCCTTTGAAGTACCATGACTTACTAAGTACTTGCCTTCAATAACATTTAAATGTTAAAGTAAATATCGATTAAATTTTTTTTTTAATTTTTGGTGAAAATCTCTAGATGCTGCAATCCCGTCATTAAGCAGTAAAATATACTGATGACTTCAATTAATTTCAGTATTCAGTAAAATTTACTGATTACGGAAATTATTATCAGTAATTTGTAAAATTAACTGTTTACTGTTATTTCAGTATTCAGTAAACTTTATTGATTACTGCCAATTTTTTTCAGTAATCAGTAAAATTTTCTGAATACTGATTTTGTTTCAGTAATCAGTAAGATTTATTGAATACTGATTTTTTTCAGTAATTAGTAAACATTTACTGATTACTGAAACTCTTAAGAAAGTAATGCAGAATGCCCATTGGGGTGACAGGAAAATTTTTTCTTTGATTTCAAATGGTTTTCAACGGAATATTATGACACTAGGTCTAAAAGTTTAGTTCTGAAAATTTGAGCCAAATCGGACAACATTCAAGGAGCGCGCATCGGGTCCAAAGTTTAAGAGCCCATTTGTATTATAAAAAATGGGTTCTTTTTTAAGCAATAATATTAATTATTTTTTTTTAATTTAACACAAGTAAAATATGCCGAGCAGCTACTAGAATTTGGCCAAAAATTTTCATTTTCGCGAAATTCTTAAATTTTAAGTCGTAATTACGGCGAAACTGTTCAAGATATCGACCTAAGTTTTCTTGAGTTTTATTCTCCCATTTGTCTGTTTTAACACACTGAAGAACAAATTCTAAATTTGTAATATTTGTTGAACAAAATTTTCAAAAAATTCAAAAATGATTTTTAAAACCGATCTGAGAAAAATGTATCATTTTGCAACATGAAAAAACTAAGTTAATTTGATTATATTTAAACAAAACTGAACTATTTACTAGTAACAAGCCATTAAATGATAAATCATGTCTAACTTAGGAATTTCCTTATTTACAACATACAATTTTTGGTGCATATCCTTAGGCGCGTTTTCAAAGACATAAATTTTCGGGGGAAAACTGCAATAACTTTTAAATTGCCACATGGATTTTCGTCTTTCACAGTTTGAAATTAAGCTGTGTTAGTTTCCTTTAATATTCCATTATTTTTTCTTGTAAAAATTGTTTATTTTTGGTTAAAATTACTCAAAAATAAAAAAATTAAGCATTTTTCACCATAAACTTTGGACCCGATGCGCGCCCATAGAACGTTGTCCGATTTGGCTCAAATTTTCAGAACTAAACTTTTAGACCTATTGTTACAATATTCCGTTGAAAAAGTTATAAAATTCGAAAAAACATTATCTGTCATACAAAAAATTTTCACTATAATGTCCATGTATGATCAGAATATATGTATGTTGCGTGTTAGGATAATTAAAGTGATTTTCGCAAGTAGCCTTAATATTATTATAAAACAAGTAAGAGTGGTATATTCGGCTTTGCCGAATCTTGGATACCCTTCACCAATGGTGTTGCAAAAGTACTTAATGTAATTCCAAGCAAAATTTGGTTATACTAGTATTATATGCAAAGAGTCTTTAAAATTAAGAGTCGGAAAAAGAAAAGCTTTTGGATGGCATCATCATCTAGAATATTTATGCACCCAAAGGTTAGGTTGGGCAGGTGGCAGATGTCTAGGGAAGCTTCACTTGGGTTTTAAAGTGGTCCCTTTGTGAAAGATAATGATTACTAGACTACAAGTAGAGAATGCATATTTAAGCCAGCCAGTAGCTTCGAAATAAAATAGACACATATTTTACGAACATTTAATAAAGTTCGATAGACCAGATAAACCATGCAGAAAAGATGCTTCAAAATGTAGATGCCCTTACATTTGCAATAGCACATCGATTTGATGAAGTTTAAGTATTCTGGCATGCAACCCAAAAACACAGTGCCCAGTGAGGGTTGTGCACTTTAATTCGTACGAATTATCCAACTAGTAAAGGTTCTTGATTAGTTATGTAAAACTCTGAAGTTAGCGGACTGATTTAGGTCAAAGCTTCAACAATGATAAGCCTTAAAATTATAGGGTATACACTCTTAGTTTTAGATACATACGTGAAATATATAGCTTTTGAATGGATGGATATCAGCTTTGTCGGAAAAGTTATTAAAGATTTACTTATTTATCTGAAGTTAGTTAATTAATTAAAATGAACACTTTATCAATAATATTTGGGATGTATTGTTCCGGACAGATCCGGTGGATGTTTGGAAAGTTTTGCTCTAGTTCCTTGTACAATTTTAATGTGATTTAATTTATCAGCATTAAATCGATTCCCGGTCGGGGTTATATGGGAGATTTCACTAAATATGAATAGAGCTCGCCCATTTTCAATATCGAACTTTTCAAGAGATCAGAAATACTTTTGTCAAATGTTGTCCCTCTAGAAAGTTTATTTTAGGCGCTATCGCCCTGAATATCAATATTGTACAACGTCTTTATACTAAATGTCATCATCGTATCTTAGGCGAAGTTATACAGGATCAATTGTCAAACGTGAACGGATTTCTCCCAATTGCAATTAAAAAATTTAAATTTTCGTTGATATGTGAGATACTTACATACATATATAGGTTTTGAACGGATATCATGTAGTTAGCTGCATTTTTGTACTTTATAGGAAGATTACCTATAATTTGATATATAATACATTCTCAAATGTTATCATAACGTTCAAAAGTCAGACACAAAATTAAGATTAATGCAGAGTGTCTGTCTGCTAAAATTAGATTTGTGGAGCTCCTGGATTTTACACAAAATTTTAGGATATTGTCCCACCCTGAATTTTATCATTGTCGATCAAAACACCATCGCTTAAACGCTAAATTATATCTACCACAAATTACCGAATGCATCAGGATTTAGTTAATCCCCTGCGAAGAACGCTATTAAATTTCATCAAAATAAACACCTGAGATATCGACAAAACAGGAGCTCCAAAAACTTGACTACAACAGAAAAAATTACAGACAGGTAGACGGACGGACAAAAAAACAGACGGACGGACAAACAAACAGACGGACGGACAGACAGACAGACAAACAGACGGACGGACGGACGGACGGAGGTCGCGAAATCGATTCTCCTGCCGATTCAAAGTTGATCGGTACAGTTTGAATGGTATTCGTAATCAGATTTGTGGAGTATAGATTTTAGAAAATCCTCACACAAAGAACGATGTCAAATTTCATCACAATCGGTCTATAAACACCTGAGATATCGCTAAAACAATACTTACAAAATGTAAACAAAATTTCTTAGACACGTACTTTGGGCAATTTGCTGTACATCAAATGTAGTGTTATGGCGATATCTCAATTGTTTATGGACCGCTTTTGATAAAATTTAATAACGTGCTTGGCGGGGGAATTTCCTAAAATTTGATATAAAATTTATGTAGGTCCGTGCTAAAGGAGGATGGTTTTTCCTATTTCTGCATTTCATTTTTTCAACAAACATTCTCTAATGCAAACTTTGGGCAATTTGCGATACATCAAATTCAGTGTTTTGGCGATATCTCAGTTGTTTATGGACCGATTTTGATAAAATTTTACAGAGTACTTTGGGAAACTATTTCCTACAATCTGATATATAACATATTATCACATGTACACCAGGAGTATCTTTTTTCTCTTGTTATTTAAAAGTGTGTTTCAATCAAAAATTTTAAAATTTTCGTCTAATTTTTGGTATTTTTTCGATATTTTCGGTGTTTATAAACCGATTTTAATGAAATTTAATAGCGTTCATTGCGGGAGAATTTCCTAAAATCTGATATATAATTTATGTAAGAACATCCTCCAGGGGCTTCAGAAACTTGATTTCAACAGACAGACAGACAGACGGACGGACAGACAGACAGACAGACAGACAGACGGACATCGCTTAATCGATTCTCCTCCCGATTCTGAGTCGATCGGTATAATTTTTATGGGGTCTACGATCACTAATAAAAAAATTACAAACGGAATCACAAACTTATAATACCCTTTCACCTATTGGTGAAGGGTATAATTATAAGTCATAAATTCATTATAAGGTAGTATCATATATAATAGCGGATTTTTTATGCAAATATTTTCGAGAATTTTGTAAATAAGCTATCACTTCCAGCTTATGTATATATATATATATATATATAATTCCCCGACAACATTCCAATTGGAACAAGGGGTACTTCTCTCAGACAATGATCTGCATCCGATTCTATTTTTAGACTCATTGAAAGGGACCTTTTAACGCTGGCTCCGAACGGCAAATGCATTAGTTGAAGAAGTTTTATATAGCCTAATACTCAATAACCAGGGGCTAGCTGAGTTATGAGGTGAACAGCCGCTTTTTTGAAAATTTATTTTTTTAAAGTGAGTCTGGCCGTGAATCGAACTTGGGACCTCTGGTATGCTAGGAGGATGACTAACCTGCTATACCACGGCGGTTCACAGTTTGCTCAATTTCGTTAAAAGTAAAGTTGATGATGGTCAAATCAAAGCCATTATCGAGGAAGATCGTCATATAATTGGGCATGTTATTAAAGAAAGATTTAATTTATCCACAAGGGCAACAGTAGACAGCATATATCTATAGCCACTCGCCGAAAACTGATAGAACTTGCGATGGGAACTTTTGATACATCCATCATTTAGCTTCGACCTTGCACCATGAGAAATTTTTGTAAGAACTTGAAAATCGACCTAGTGCAGGTTATAGGCCTAGGTGAGGACATACAAAAATCATTTTCAAATATTTCGAAACATGTGCAAAATTTTGAGATATTCGCAAAAAAACTGTTGTCGAGTAGGTTGTAGTACTTTATTACCTCCTGCTTTAACATTTGATGAGTGATTTGAAAATTTTAATATTCTTAACAAAATAATGCTTTTCATATACAAAGCGACCTTTTCAGAGACTATTCAAACCAGAAAGAAATTGTTTAAGTAGATCAAGCCCAACAATATTATACGTTTTGATACTAAGTCATATTGTAACAAATTAAAGTGATTTCTGTTAGTATAAGTAAAATTTCAACTAGTCGATTCATACTAATTTTTTTAACCATCATTATCTCAATTCCACTAAGTCAAACCTATGGGAGGCATCAGAAATAACGAACCCTTTCTTACTAAATTCTCACTAAATGACACAAGTTTTAGAATCTTTTTTTTGGGATTTAACAAAAATATTAACTTAGTCTTAAAAATATGTTTTCGAACTCATTCCATATTATGTTTTTGAAATATTTAAACTATCTAAGAAAGCGGATGCGTAGTATTTTCTCTAATTTCTTTATTGATTCAATAGAATTTCTAAAGCTAATATTTAGTACGCGTGGGGTGCAGCTGTTTTAGTATTTGCTAAATCTAATTGTTCTATATATTTTTTTGCGGAATTTACTTTTTTTTCGATGCCTCCGTAAACATGACATATTTTGTGCATCTTTTGTGCATAAATTAAAAGAAACATAGACAAGTAAGAGTGTTATATTCGGCTGTGCCGAATCTTATATACCCACCATCAAGTTGTACAAGTGCAATGTTGACCAAATGTGGTATTTTGTTGGTAAAATATTTGGACTAAAATCGGTTGCAGTAGTATAGTTAGTATAGTTCAACATTTAAAAGTATCTAAGTGGTTTCCCTAGTATTTACCTTGCACAAAATGTTATTCCATTAGCTATCTAATTTCGTAGGTGCTATCTTAATATACTGAATATACCTCAAAATCCTTTTGATTGTAAATATTGAAAGGGGACGTTATATACACAAGAACTATAGCTAAATGTTGACCGATTGCTGCAAAATTGTATATACTGGCTGGTATTTATATAAAGTTTATTTCTGCAAAATTTAGTGGCCATAGCTGTCACAGTTTATAATTTAATAGCTTTTAACTGACATTAGTGGCATTTAAGTGGTTTCCGGGAGCGGTTTTTATATATAGGCTATGGTCAAATATGGACCGATTTTTATAAAATGTAATATACTGACAAATAGTTGCATTAAACTTCTCTATTCTAAATTTAGTCGTCAGAGCTATTACAATAGTATTCAATTTATCATCATTCATGTGTTTCCCGGGGCGGGGTTATATGGGAGCTCTAACTAAATGTGAACCAATTTCGCCCAGTTTCAGTACTTAACTTCTGTTACATATCAAAAATACTTTTGTACAATTTTGTCTCTCTAGCTCTTGTTGTTAAGGAGCTATTGCGCTTTTATCTGACGGACTTATGTGTTTCCATAAGCTTTTTATATGGGAGCAATGGTCAAATAGTGACCGATTAAAACAAAATTTTACACACTGGCTGGTAATTAAATAAGACTTCCTTGTGCTTAATTTAGTGGCCAAAGCTATTACAGTTTGTCATTTATAGGCATTTAAGTGTATTTCAGGATGAATTTAGGCTGTTTCCGTAAGTTTTTTGTATGGGAGCAATGGTTAAATGTGAACCCATTCCGATGAAATTTTATACGTTGCCTAGTGCTTATGTAAAACTTTTAGCTGTTATAATAGCTGTTATAATTTGTCATTTATTATCAAATAAGCGATTAGCCCAGACGAGGTTATACGGGAGCTATGGTCAAATGTGGTCTCATAGATGAAGAATGTTTTCACCAAGTTTCAGTGAGCTAGCTCCTTTCGTTTAGGCGTTATCGTGATTTCAACAGACAGACAGACAGTCGGACATCGCTCAGTCGTCTTAAAATTTCATAAGGATTCAGAATATATATCGTTTTTGAGTCATTTTTGAGTCAATATTAAGGAAATTACAAACGGAATGACAATCCCAATATACCCCCCACTTTTTTGATGGTGGGTATAAAAAGGGGATGTTTTATACATAAGAACTTTAGCCAAATGTTGACCGACTGTTAAACGATTAGCCCAGACGAGGGTATACGGGAGCTATGGTCATATGTAAACCGATTTTGCCCGATTTCAATACCAAAATTTTCCAAGAAATGAAAAATACTTATGCCAAATTTCAGTGACCTATATCCTTTCGTTAAGATTTTATCGTGCCGACAACAGACAGACGGACATTGCTTAATCGTCTAAGAATTTTATAAGGATTTAGAATATACTTCAATTTTGAGTTAATATTAAGGAAATTACAAACGGAATGACAATTTCAATATACCCCCCATTCTTTTTGATGGTGGCAATAAAAATTATATAAATTTATTGTTGTTGCTCTTTTTTGACATAATTCTTAAACCAGTTTCTTAATTGTGAAAAATATTTAACCTCACTTAAAAGTATATAAAACTCCCTTTCCATTGAAGTATAACATGTCTACCTTGTCTTATTTTGGTAGAATCTATAGAAGGAAATAATCATTTTTGAAAACAATAGGGAAATTGATTCTGAGTCGATTGATTACTCGTACTGAAAGGTGGGTTACTAATACTATCTATTCGTTACAAACATTAGCACAAACCTAATATACACTTTTCGCATATGATTATATACTAAATATGCAAATATATGCAGATAATTATCTGCATATGAAATACAGTATTGAATGTAGAAAATTGTTTGGAACAGATCTTTATGGCATTTTTATGATTTTCAGAATTAAAAAAAGTAAGCAATAAAGGAAAAGTTTTTTTAATTTTTTCGATTTCAGTAGAAATCTGATAAACGATAAAATGCTCTTTTTCTGTTGGCTACCTGTCGCCCTTGCTTCATTTTGATTTGACATCGATTTGACTTAGTCACATTTTTTGGTCAATTGCCTTCGGCAAGTCCTCAAGGACATGTAATGGCCAGTGCAAATTGTAGTAACTCGAAAACTGTTTAACCAATTTTAAACATATGTAGCTTATTGGAAATAAATAGCGTTAATTTTGCAAAAACTTAAAAATTATAAAATTTTTCCGATATAAACTTGATTTGTCAGCTTTAGGACCTGGGCGACATGTGTTAGCGTTGGCCAATTTGTCTAAAATTTTGTGGGTGTAAGTTCCTCACCAAATCTCACAATAATCCGACCGGCACTACTTGAAATTCTAAAATCTATTTTTTTCACACATTTAAAAAACCCTGTATACGTATATCAAGCAAAAAATATAAAGTTTTGTGAAAATGAGTGTATTCACTTAACTGTGAATAAATTCGAAAATAATCAATCGATTTTTATAATCGACATCTCGTTTTGTTGCTATTATTTGTGGCTTTGCGACAGAATAATGAATCTGAACATTTTTTTGCCGTTTTCTATTTTTCATGATTTTTTTAAAACAAAAATTTTTGCCATTTTTATGTAAAAATATACTTTTTTCTTAAATTTTTTATTATAATTTTGATACTATAGATCCGATTGAAACGCGATATATAGACGAATCAAAGGCAATGTAAATATTAATTTTTCTGAGTTTATTTCAATAATATCGGACTAGTTGTTTTTGAGTTATCATTAGTTATTTGAAGAAACGTCTAAAAAAAAATTGCAATTAAAAAAAAAAAAAAATTTAAAAATCTTGCCATAGAATTTAAAAATTTTACCATTTTTGTACTCAGGTAGCCATGATACATCAAATGTATATAGTGGTTACTCGAGGACATTTTTGCTGTTGCCTTGTGTAATTCTTAAATTTTTTATTATAACTCTGATACTATAGATCCGATTGAAACGCGATATATAGACGAATCAAAGGCAATGTAAATATTAATTTTTCTGATTTTATTTCAATAATATCGGACTAGTTGTTTTTGAGTTATCATTAGTTATTTGAAGAAACGTCTAAAAAAAATTGCAATTAAAAAAAAAAAAAAAAATTTAAAAATCTTGCCATAGAATTAAAAAATTTTACCATTTTTGTACTAAGGTAGCCATGATACATCAAATGTATATAGTGGTTACTCGAGCACATTTTTGCTGTTGCCCTGTGTAATCGATATATTGTTGTAAAACTTAACATTTAGGAAAATTTTGTATGATATTTGTATAACCCTGTTTTTTAGTCAACGCAGTCAATTGGTACAAAAACAAAAGGTAGCGGAGAGGAAATAATACCTAAGACCTATAGGAACTAGTAATAAGTGAAGAAAACTATAAATAACATTAAATAGAGCACGTTTATAATTATAAAATCAAACTAATTAAAACGTGTATTAAAATATATTAAATAAAAAAAATAATATAATAGACAAACAAATAAACTATTATTGGTTTTAAGTTTTTTATATCATTAAAAAAATATGTATTTGTTTAATTTTATTTTATTTTAATTTTATAAAATTTCTTTTTGTTGCTAGTTATTCTCCTGTATTTAAGAATTTCATATCTATATTCGAAATCATAAAAAATATGTTTGTAATCTAAGTTAAGCTGGGAAACATTAAAATTTGTATATATAGCTCTTTGTTCTTTAGATGATCTTTACCAAATATTAGGTTTTAATTCTAACATATTTTCATTCAAAATAAATAAGCAAATATTTATTTTATTAAAAACTCTATCAAGCGGATATAAAAAGCCTGGTCCAACAAGCGAAAATCTTACAGTTGCTTAACTGAACGGATCGTTAAAGTTAAGTGTTTTTATAAAATTAGATCTCGGAGAAAAAACAATGAAGCTTTTATATTCTATGATACTTCTTTGCTTTCTGGCTCACTCCAGTAGCTTAGATATATTGAAACCCGTTAAAGATATTATCGATATAGTTGACAGTCTTATACCATCACCCTCAAAACTATTTCATCTTTCGAAAGAAGTTCTTTTGGTTTTGCCTGAAAAGGCGGTGCTGCAGGGCATGAATTTTTATTGTAAGTAAAATTGAAGAACTTAAAATATCTTAGAATAATTTCTGGATATTTCTATGACAGGTACTGCCTTGAGAGTTACTGGAATTCCTCCCTTCTTTACACCCTCCATGAGTTCCTTGTCCTTACGTTTACACAACGGCTGCAAGGAAACCAAAGTTCCCTTAGACGAAGTCGATCAACTTTTAGTAAATCCCGACTTTGATGTTAACAAACCTACGGTCTTATTTGTTACCGGTTGGATTTCAAGTTCGGAGCAGGGTTATGTTTGGGATATGGCTAATGCTTATGGCTGCAGAGGAGGTTATAATTTCTTGGTAAGTGTTTAAAAGCAAGAATAGAGTCTTCTTTCAAGGAAATAAATAAGAAATTTTATGCCGAAAATATTCTACAAAAAATTTTAAAACCGAAAATTTTCTTTAGAAAATTTTAAAACCGATAATTTTGTATAAAAAATTAAAAAAAAAAAATTTAAAACCGAAAATTTTCTATAAAAAATTTTAAAACCGAAATTAAAAAAAAAATTTAAAACAGAAAATTTTTTATAAAAAAATTTAAAACCGAAAATTTTCTATAAAAAAGTTTTAATCGAAAATTTTCTATAAAAAATCTTATACCTATAACTTTCTATAAAAATTTTTATATTGAAAATTTTTTTTAAAAAATTTTAAGACAGAAAATTTTCCATAAAAAAATTTTAAAACCGAAAATTTTCTATAAAAAATTTTAAAACAGAAAATTTTCTATAACATAATTTAAAATTAAAAATTTTTTATAAAAAAAATTTAAAACAGAAAATTTTCTATAAAAATGTTTTAATCGAAAATTTTCTATTAAAAATTTTATACCGATAATTTTCTATAAAAAAAAAATTAAAACCGAAAATTTTCTATAAAAAAATTTAAAACCGAAAATTTTTTATAAAAAAATCTAAAACCAAAATTTTTTATAAAAAATTTAAAACCGAAAATTTTCTATAAAAAAATTTAAGACCAAAATTTTTTATAAAAAAATCTAAAACCAAATTTTTTTTTAAAAAATTTAAAACCAAAAATTTTCTATTAAAAATTTTAAAACCGAAAATTTTCTATAAAAAATTTTAAACCGAAAATTTCTATAAAAAATTTTATACCAAAAATTTTCTATAAAAAAATTTAAAACTAAAATTTTTAATAAAAAAAAAATTAAAACCAAAATTTTTTATAAAAAAAATTAAAACCGAAAATTTCTATACAAAATTTATACCATAAATTTTATATAAAAAAATTGTATACAATAAATTTTCAATAAGAAATTTTATGCCGAAAATTTTCTATAAAAAATTTTATAGCGAAAATTTTCTATAAAAAATTTTATAGCGAAAATTTTCTATAAAAAAATTTTATACCGAAAATTTACTATAAAAAATTTTAAACCGAAAATTTTCTATAAAAAATTCTAAAAACATAAATTTTCTATAAAAATTTTATACCGAAAATTTTCTATTAAAAAAATTTTATACCGAAAATATTCTATAAAAAATTTTATACCGAAAATTTTCTATAAACAATTTCATGCCGAAATTTTTCTGTAAAAAATTTTATACCGAAAATTTTTTATAAAAAAATTGAAAACCGAAAATTTTCTACAAAAAATTTTATACCGGAAATTTTCTACAAAAAATTTTATAACTAAACTTTTCTATAAAAAATTTTATACCTAAAATTTTCTATAAAAAATTCTAAAAACATAAATTTTCCATAAAAATTTTATACCGAAAATTTTCTATAAAAAAATTTTATACCGAAAATATTCTATAAACAATTTCATACCGAAATTTTTCTGTAAAAAATGTTATACCGAAAATTTTTTATAAAAAAATTTAAAACCGAAAATTTTCTATAAAAATTTTATACCGGAAATTTTCTATAAAAATTTTATACCGAAAATTTTCTATAAAAATATTTTATACCGAAAATATTCTATAAAAAATTTTATACCGAAAATTTTCTATAAACAATTTCATACCGAAATTTTTCTGTAAAAAATTTTATACCGAAAATTTTCTATAAAAAATTTTATACCGAAAATTTTCTATTAAAAATTTTATACCGTAAATTTTTGATAAAAAATTTTATATCGAAAATTTTCTATAAAAAATTTTATACCAAAAATTTTCTATAAAAAATTTTATACCGAAAATTTTCTTTAAAAAATATTATAACGAATATTTTCTTTAAAAAATTTTATAACGAAAATTTTCTTTAAAAAATTTTATAACAAAAATTTTCGATAAAAAATTTTATACTGAAAATTTTCTATAAAAAATTTAAAACCGATTTTTTTTATAAAAAAAAATTAAAACCAAAATTTTTGATAAAAAAAATTCAAGACCGAAAATTTTCTATAAAAAAATTGTAAAACCGAAAATTTTCTATAAAAAATTGTAAAACCGAAAATTTCCTATAAAAAATTTGATACCGAAAATTTTCTACAAAAAATTTTATAACGAAAAAATTCTATTCTTCTTTCAAAAGAAGAATAGAGTCTCTTTCCAAGAAACACTTTAATTAACTTATTTGACTTTCAGGGTTTCAATACCGTCAACACTCTTCACACCCTGTACACCTGGTCTGCCTATAATACCGAAGAAGTGGGTGAACGTTTGGGCAAGGCTCTTGTTATACTCAATGAAAAAGTTCCTGCTGAGAACATACATTTGATTGGTCATAGTTTGGGCGCCCATATTGTTGGCTATGCTGGTCGCTATTTCCGGAATTCAACCGGCCTTACTCTACCCCGCATTACTGGCTTGGATCCTGCCTTCCCCTGCTTTGACCAGGGTGGTTTACAAAAAACTGATGCTAAATTCGTCGATATTGTACACACAAATCCCGGTGTTTTCGGTATGTCTGATCCTTTGGGTCATGTTGACTTTTATGCCCAAGGTTTGGAGGCTCTGAAACCGGGTTGCGTATATTTGGGATGCTCCCACTTTAGAGCTTTTAAATACTACACCGAATCAGCCTATCCCGGTAATGAAGAAAATTTCATGGGTAAAAGTTGCGCTTCTTTAAAGGAATTGGATAATGGTTCTTGCGATGGTCCCTCATATCCCATGGGCTTTGAGGTGCCTCACAATTTGACTGGTAATTTCTTCTTTACAGTTAATGGCAATAAGCCCTATGGTAAGGATAATGAAGGTCGTCCCGCCATTCCAAAACAATGTACTCAAAAATGTAGGTTAATTAATTTGTAATTTGTTAGAGATGTCTGTTAAATATTATTTCGTTAATAAATGTGATTATTTTATATTAAATTAATTGAGTTAGTACTTTTTTTAGGACAAACTAAACAATTCGACAAAATTACATATTTTAAAACTTAATATATTTTTGTTTAATGTAGATGTCTTATAAATTGCTCGATAGCGTTTTAGTATAGATTTTTTTCCGCAAATTTCGTGTCCATTGCAAATTACGCAAAATTACCCATAAAGTGGTCTTGGCGATGCCTAGATTTTTATCGTCTGCTACGGATGCCTGAGCGGCAGTGGTATTTTCGTCACTTCGACGAACCCCAGCATCCCACAGTGACTCAATTTTTTGCACCAAACTTGTTATTTCTACTACCGAGCATTGAAGTTAATGCTCTGAACATTAAAGTCAACAACTTCGAATTCCGATAGTACATTTTTAATATTTTCGTTGTTATGTTGTTCTTTCTTTATGATAGAAATGTTGTGAAATAGTGCGAATTTAAACTTAAAGTTATCAAGAATGTATTAGAAAACCTTGTATTTCCGTTCTGCGAAGTAGTTAAAGATATCAATCAAAAATATTAGAAGTCCATCGACTCCTTGCGGTACCTGCCATGGACCACCTTTTCTTCATCTATTTCGCTACTTAATGTACAAGTCACAAGTCTAAAAATAATTTGATTAAATTAGACACACGTCTATTAATTAATTCAAATAAGAGCTCTACCAATTTCAGTTGAAATAAGTCGACTCCTTGAGGTACCTGTTTTGGACCTCCATTTTCACCTTTTTTTTTCTTCCTATTGTACAATCTGCAATTCTCAACAGAATTTAAAATATTCGGCACACGTCTATTAATTTTTTCAAAAGAAGTTATACTGTTTTGGTTTGTTTTGGTTGAGATTCCTTGACTCTTTGAGGAAAAAGTCTTGGACTTTTTTGGTTTCCTGATATCTCCTAAACTTTAACAAGATTAAGTTTAACTATATTCAATGCACTCTAAATTTGATGACAAATTTCGTTTCAGAATATTAGGCTCATTTCAAAACGTTTTTATACCTACCATCAAAAAGAAAGGGAGGGGCATATGAGATTGTCATTCCGTTTGTAATTTCTTTAATATTGGCTCAAAAACCAAAATTGAAGTACATATATTCTGAATCCTTATGAAATTCTAAGACGATTGAGCGATGTCCGTCCGTCTGTTGTCGGTACGATAAAACCTTAACGAAAGGTTATATGTCACTGAAATTTAGCAGAAATATTTCTTATTTCTTGGAAAATTTTAGTATTAAAATTGGGCAAAATCGGTTCACATTTGACCATAGCTCCCGTATAACCTCGTTTAGGCTAATCGCTTATTTGCTAATAAATGACAAATTAGAATAGCTATGATGACAAAATTTGGTATCTAAAAGTTTTACATAAGCACTAGACAGCATATAAAATTTCATCGAAATCGGTTCACAAAAAACTTACGGAGACAGCCTAAATTCCACCTGAAATACATTTAAATGCCAATAAATGATAAACTGAAATAGCTTTGGCCACTAAATTTAGCACAAGGAAGTCTTATGTGAATACCAGCCAGTGTGCAAAATTTTGTTACAATCGGTCATCATTTGACCATAGCTCCCATATAAAAAACTTACTGAAACACAAAAATACAAAAAGAAAACTGGGTTTATGTCCGTCTGTCCGTCAAATAAAAGGGCAATAGCTCCTTAACTACAAGAGCTAGAGAGACAAAATTGTACAAAAGTATTTTTGATGTGTAACAGAAGTACTGAAAATGGGCAAATCGGTTAACATTAAGTTAGAGCTCCCATATAACCCCGCCCCGGGAAATACATGAATACTGATAAATTGAATACAATTGCAATAGCTATGACGACTAAATTAAGAATAGTGAAGTTTTATACAACTATTGGTCAGTGTGTCACATTTTGTAGGAATCGGTTTAAATTTGAAAACCCGGAACCAAAAAAAAAAAAAATGTAAAAAATGCTATTATTAAAAGCTATTATTCTTACTTTTGCAAGAATACGCTTTATTTAAATACCAGCCAGTGTGTAAAATTTTGTTAAATTTTGTTATATATAATATGCCTTTTTTATTCTCACCATCAAAAAGAATGGGGTATATTGAGATTGTCATTCCATGTGTAATTTCCTTAATATTGGCTCAAAAACCAAAAGCGATACATATTCTGAATCCTTATGAAATTCTAAGACGATTGAGCGATGTCCGTCTATCTGTCCGTCTGTCTTTCTGTCTGTTGAAATCACTGTAACGCCTAAATGAAAGGAGCTAGCTCACTGAAACTTAATAAAACGATTTTTCATTTTTGAGAAAATTTTGGAATTGAAGTTGGGCAAAATCGGTTAGGACTTGACCATAGCTCCCGTATAACCTCGTCTGAACTAATCGTTTATTTGCTAATCAATAACAAACTATAATAGCTATGATGATAAAATTTGGTATATCTTATATTCTTAAACGAGCAATAATTGTATGTATTTATATATATATATATATATAAATATATATAGAATGGCTATCTCGAAAACGGCTCTAACGATTTTGATAAAATTTGGACAGTGGGTATCTTTTTTGATGTATATGTCGAAGAAGAAAGAACTTTTGGAACTTTTATCTCTAAGAGGGTAAAAAGGGGAAAAAATCGAAAACGCTATATCTCCTAAAGTAATAGGTATAGAAACAAAATTAAAATTACGTTTTAAACAGCTATGACAGGTGTTTGGTACTTTTTTGAAACTATGTCCGATAGGGGGTAAAAAAGGGTGAAAATAGTTTTTTTGACACCTTTTTAACCAATTCTTATATTTTAAACTAAAGAATATAGAAAGAAACTTGGTACTGCAATCAATAGATGTAAAAGAAACATGAAACAGGTATTTGGTACTTTTTTGATTTTGGAGCCAAAATGGGTAAAAAAGGGATAAAATGATAACTTAACATCCCCAAAGTAATATGAATAGGAACATTATACATTATGTTAAATGCGTTTTAAAAAAATGTACCGAATTCAATTGGCACCAAAAAAGTACCAAATATACATATGGAACTTTTAGAAATTAGGGAATAAAAAGGGGGAAAAATTATTATTATTTTAAACAAATGAATGTTTGTATGTATGTTCTTTATAGAATAGTAAACTGTGAATTTGATCATGTTATGCTCTTTAGCGAAGATGTTGCGGATAAGCCGGCGAAGGTTTTAAAGTTGATAAGACTAATTTCCGACAGATGGCGCCACTGAAAATTACTAAAAATTAAGTAAATCGTAAACTGTACATTTGATCATGCTATGATCTTTAGCAAAGTTGTAGCACATGAGCCGACGAAGGCTTTTTAGTTGGTATGAATAATTTCCGACAGGTGGCGCTACATAAACTTACTCAAAGTCAATTTAATCGTAGTCTGTACATTTAATCATGCTACAATCTTTAGCAAAGTTGTTGCACATGAGCCGACGAAGGTTTCTTAGTTGGTATGAAGAAATTTCGACAGGTGGCGCCACTGAAATTTACTCAAAGTCAATTTAATCGTATGCTGTACATTTAATCATGCTATAATCTTCAGCAAAGTTGTTACGGATAAGCCGAAGAAGGTTTATGAATTGGAATGAGCAAAGTCCGACAGGTGGCGCCACAGAAAATTACTAAAAATGAATTAAATCGTAAACTGTGCATTTGATCATGTTATAATCATAAGCAAAGTTGTTACGAATAAGCAGACAAAGGTTTCTTATATGGTATGAACAACTTCAGGTGGCGCCACTGCAAACTACTCAAAATGAATTAAATCGTAAACTGTGCATTTGATTAGACTATAATCTTTAGCAAAGTTGTTGCGCATGAGTCGACAGAGGTTTCTATTGATATGAATAATTTCCAAAATTATTCAAAATGAGTTAAACTGTAAACTATGCAAACTATATGTTGGTCGGACAAAATAAATCAAATAATTCAAAATTAACTGAATATTTCTACAATGTCTTTCCTCTAAATTTATTTTAGCACTTTATAATATAAAATATATAAAAACTTTAAAATTTTCCTCAAAATGCTTATCATAAAGCTCCGAGCAAGGCTCGGTCAACCAGGTACTAGAATTATTACATAAGCCTTACGCAGAATATAAAATTTAATTAAAATCGGTTCAAATTTAGCCATAGTTCCCATACAAAAAACTTATGAAAATAGCTTTAAATGCATTTAAGTGCCAATAAATCTAAAACTATAACAGATATAACCACTAAGATTAGCACAAGGAAGTCTTATGTCAATCTCATATAATCCCATATAAAAAACTTACAAAAAAACACGGTTTATGTCCGTCAGATAAAAGCGCGATAGCTCCTTAACTACAAGAGCTATAGAAACAAAATTTTACAAAAGAATTTTTGATATATTATAGAAGTTGTGCACTGAAAATGTAAAATCGATTCACATTTAATTAGAATTCCCATATAACCAAAGACCGGGAATCAAATTTATGGTGATAAATTGAATACAAATGTAATAGCAATGAACACTAAATTTAGAATAGAGAAGTTTCATACAACTATTGGTCAGTATGTCAAATTTTATAGTAAACGGTTCATATAAAAACCACTTCCGGAAACCAAAAAAAAAAAATGTAGCAAAGGCCAGTTAAAAGCTAATAAATGACAAACTATGATATCTATGGCAACTAAATTTTGCAAGAATAAGCTTTATATAAATACCAGCCTGTGTATGACAATCGGTCAACATTTGACTATAGTTCTTATATATGAGGAGCCGTGGAACAAAAGGTTATTTTTGCATAATATAATTTTTTTGGAAAATTTAATTTTTTGTCATTTCGCACTTTAAAAATCCGTTTCTTTAAAAATATATTTAAGTTCACCACATTCAATCATAAAAGTCGTTTTAAAAAAGCACTTTTATTTTGGAAGAAGAACCTTTTGTTAAAAAAAGTGAAAAAGTACCTTTTGATACAAAAAAAAAGAAATTAAAAAATGAACTACGTAACATAAAAATATGCAGTCTTTTATATTTTTGCATTTTGAACAAAATTTGGTAATAAATTCTTAATATTCCGTCATTTTTCAGTAAAAATTAAAAAACTCTATTTTATGCCCTTTGACCCCGGTAAAGAAAGTGTTCAACTTTTACAATATTAAAAAACAATGCCGTGTACACATTATATATAGTCTAAGGAAAAATATTCACTATTACTTTTATTAATGTTGAACATTGGTACAGTTAAATAAGCATATACCCAAGTTATTACAAAAAGTTCACATTTTCTCGAAATTCTTCGATTTGAAATCACAGGTACGGCGAAACGGTTAATGTTACCGACTTCAGTTTTTTTCGGATTTTGTTCTCCCATTTGTATGTTTTGTGATACTGGAAAGCAAATTTGTTATTTGTAATATTTGTTAAATAAAATTTTCAAAAAATTAAAAACTGATTTTTGAAACCTGCCTGAGAAAAAAGTATAATTCTCTAATATGAAAAAAAACTACGTAAATTCGGTTATACTTTAACAAAACTCGACTATTTAGTAGAGTCAGGTCATAGAACTGTAAATCATATCTTACTTTGAAATTAACTTATACTTAAATAATTTTTTCAGCTGCATATCCTTAGGCGAGTCGTCAAGGACACAAATTTTCGGGGAAAAATCGCAATAACTTTAAAACTACTTCTGGAATTTTTAATGTTGATGACTTAAAATAAAGCTACTTTAGTTCTTTTTTATATCCCAAAAAAAGTTTACCACTTTGTGGGCGGATGCGGCATGGGTGTCCCTTATGCAATTTTGAAAAAAGTTTGCGCAGCATGTTTTTGTATTACATAGAACATTTCTTGGGGGAGTTACGGTTCAATTGCGCACTTTCGTAAAATTAGGTGCACCCTAAAATATACGAACAGGAGAAAAAATATGTAACTTACTATGGAAAAAGAATATTTTGTTGAAGAAAAAATAGAAAAGAACCTTTTGTTTAGCAAAACTTTTTTAATTTCCATTTAATTACTAAACAAACAAGTAAGAAAGAGCTATAGTCGGTCAAGCCCGACCATACGATACCCTACACCACTAAGGTCAAAGGTGTTATTTTTCCTGTATAAAGACCAATATTTGCTAAAGTTTGCCATCATAGAAACATTTTCTCAAAACTTATATATTTAAGCTGTTTCCGTCATTTGGACTTATATAAGAACTAGGGTCAAATGTGAACCGATTACCTCGAAATTTAGCAAAGTGATTACAGTTGTTACAGAAATTATGTATGCAAAAAATAAACTTGAAATTTTCATTATCTTTAGATTTACGAGCGTTTTAGTGATTTTTGTCTCATTTAGTGCGTTTTTAAAGAAGAGTTTGTATGGGAGCTATGGTCAAATGTGAACCGATTTCAACGAAATTTTGAATAGCGATTTTAGTTTACATAAGCAGTAGTTGTTTTAGATTTTATGAAAAAATATTGATATTTGTGGCCAATATATCAATTCCGGGAAGTGGGACCTATGGGAGGTACCATAAGTAATGGACCGATTTTGACGAATTTCAATAGCCATTATCAAAAAATGATCTGTGCCAAATTTCATCAAATTATCTTTGAAATTGCGACCTGTAGTTTGATTACAAGATTTACATGGGCGTCCAGCCAGCCAGCCAGACGGACGGACATCGCTAAATCTCTCTAAGACTCAGAAAGTGATTGGTATACTAAAAGATGGGTCTAAGACAAATATTTCTATGCGTTACATACATCAGCACAAACTTATAATACCCTTTCCACCTATGGTGGTGAAGGGTATAAAAAATTATTATGGAGGGACAGAGTGTCGGCAATCTGTCCATCCATACTCTTACTAATAAATTAAATGTTTCCCAGCGCTGAAAAATGAAGTACAGAATTTTATATAACACAGCACAACAGAATAAACAAAATTTCATGTGTTCTTAAAATCACTATACAATTTTGATGTATCATGACTACCTTTGTACAAAAATGGTAAAATTTTTCAATTCTATGGCAAGATTTTTTTAAAAATATTTTTTTTTAAATTGCAATTTTTTTTGAGACGTTTCTTCAAATAATTAATGATAACTCAAAAACTACTAGTCCGATATTATTAAAATAAAATCAGAAAATAAGATTAACATAGCCTTTAATTCGTCTATATATCGCGTTTCAATCGGATCAATAGTATCGGAGTTATAATAAAAAATTTAAGAAAAAAAAAAAACAAAATATTTTTTATGGAAAAAATGGCAAAAATTTTCGTTTTTTTTTGTATTTTATTAAAAAACAAAAAAACTTCCAGATTTATTATTTTATCGCATAGCGACATATAATAGCAACAAAATGAGATATCGACCATAAAAATCGATTTTTTTTTTCGAATTTATTCACAATTTAGTTTTGATTGATATTGATACGCATTATAGCGGGTTTTGAAATGTATGAAAAAAATAAATTTTCCAATTTCAAGGCGTGCATGTCGGATTATTGTGAGATTTGGTGAGAAACTTTCACCCACAAAATTTAAGACGAATTGGACAACGTTAACACATGTCGCCCAGGTCCTAAAGCTGACAAATCAAGTTTATATCGGAAAAATTTTATAATTTTTAAGTTTTTACAAAATAAACGCTATTTATTCCCCCTTTTGCAAAAAAGTGGATCCTGGTCCTTAGGGCAAACACAATGAGATTTCCAATAAGTAGTAGATTAAGCAAAAATATAAAATTTTGTGAAAATGAGTGAATTCACTTATTTGTGAATAAATTCGAAAATAATCCATCGATTTTTATGGTCGATATCTCGTTTTGTTCCTATTATTTGTGGCTTTGCGACAGAATAATGAATCTGAACATTTTTTGCCGTTTTCTATTTTTCATGATTTTTTTAAAATAAAATTTTTTGCCATTTTTATGTAAAAAATATATTTTTTTCTTAAATTTTTTATTATAACTCTGATACTATTGATCCGATTGAAACACGATATATAGAAGAATCAAAGGCTATGTAAATCTTAATTTTTCTGATTTTATTTTAATAATATCGGACTAGTAGTTTTTAAGTTATCATTAATTATTTGAAGAAACGTCTAAAAAAAATTGCAATTTAAAAAAAAAAAAAAATTTTTTTTAAATCTTGCCATAGAATTTAAAAATTTTACCATTTTTGTACTAAGGTAGCCATGATACATCAAATGTATATAGTGGTTACTCGAGCACATTTTTGCTGTTGTCCTGTGTAATTTGTTTGTTGATTTAACAGTAATCGCTCGAAAATGTGCCGAATTTAATATTCGTGTGGGGTACAGCTGGTATTTCTGTTTTAATATTTCTAAATTGTTTTTATTTTCTTTACTAACATTTATTATAAGTTAACTTTATTAGACGTCTATTCTAATGGTAGATCATACATTTACCTTTATTTAACAAAAGAAAGAATAATATTTAAATGTTAAACTAAAAATATTGGTTTTGGGATAAAAAAAGAAAAACTAGAAAAATGCAGAAATATTATACGTAAGAACTTGAGTAGGAGTTATTTATATTAAACATTAAATAATTTTAATATAATTATTTGCTTATAATGTTTAAAGCCTATTAAACATGTATAATAAATATTTGTGTACACAGTCGATAACCGATTAAGTTCTGTTAGTAAAAAAATAAGTTATAGCTACCAAATATTTATTCTACATGGGTAACTGTTCTAACAATAAGGGAAAAATCGGGTTAATATCTCTTTCGTTTTAGCGACTTTGGTCAATATTTGTAAAATATTTTTAAATATCTTTTTTAATCGTTTAAGTTAAAAAATCTCAATTTTATCATTTGTTAACTAGTTTAGAAACATTTTAAGAATAATGAACAAAAAAACGACTTAATCGATTATTGCTTATATGCACACAGGTCTATTTTTGGTAATGGACACAGATGTTATGCTTTAAATATGCTAAAATTATAACCAAAATTTTCCTTAAGCATTTGAAAAATATTTACTCAAGAGCTTCCTTTAGTATAAATATAAAAACCCCACTTCCATCAAAGACCTTCATTAGTAGTCGATATTTAAGATAAGTCAAGTGTTCACCTGTTTCTTGAACTTGACATCCAATATGAAATTTTTATACTGTCTTGCACTTTTGTGCCTTATGGCTCATCAAGGCGAAAGTTTGAGTATATACAATCCCATCAAATCGATTATTGATCAAGTCGAAAAGTCTGGCTCAGAGGCTTATCAGAGGATTATGGATCTAATACCATCTCAAGAATATTTGTTTACAATGTCAAAGGATATACTGCTGGGAATGCCCGAGAAGGCCGTGCTAAAGGGAGTTAATTTTTATTGTAAGTAAAAATGAAAAATTTCTTATTTTTATAGAAAATTTTAAAAAATTTCCCATTAATATAGGAAATTTTAAAAAAATCTTCCGTTTTTTAGGAAACTTTTTAAGAATTTTCTATTTATATATGAAATTATTCAAAACTTTTCTATTTTTATACGATATTTTTCAAAAATTTCCAATTTTTATAGGAATTTTTTTAAAAATTTCCTATTTTTATAGGAAATTTTTATAAAATTTTCTTTTTTTATAGGAAATTTTTCAAAAATTTCCTTTTTTATAGAAAATTTCTCATAAAAAGTGAATTTTTGAAAAATTTCCTATAAAAAGTAAATTTTTGAAAAATTTCCTATAAAAAGTAAATTTTTGAAAAATTTCCTATAAAAAGTAAATTTTTGAAAAATTTCCTATAAAAAGTAAATTTTTGAAAAATTTCCTATAAAAAGTAAATTTTTGAAAAATTTCCTATAAAAAGTAAATTTTTGAAAAATTTCCTATAAAAAGTAAATTTTTGAAAAATTTCCTATAAAAAGTAAATTTTTGAAAAATTTCCTATAAAAAGTAAATTTTTGAAAAATTTCCTATAAAAAGTAAATTTTTGAAAAATTTCCTATAAAAAGTAAATTTTTGAAAAATTTCCTTTAAAAAGTAAATTTTTGAAAAATTTCCTATAAAAAGTAAATTTTTGAAAAATTTCCTATAAAAAGTAAATTTTTGAAAAATTTCCTATAAAAAGTAAATTGTTGAAAAATTTCCTATAAAAAGTAAATTTTTGAAAAATTTCCAATAAAAAGTAAATTTTTGAAAAATTTCCTATAAAAAGTAAATTTTTGAAAAATTTCCAATAAAAAGTAAATTTTTGAAAAATTTCCTATAAAAAGTAAATTTTTGAAAAATTTTCTATAAAAAGTAAATTTTGGAAAAATTCCTATAAAAAGTAAATTTTGGAAAAATTTCCTATAAAGAGTAAATTTTTGAAAAATTTCCTATAAAAAGTAAATTTTTGAAAAATTTCCCTTAAAAAGTAAATTTTTGAAAAATTTCCCGTAAAAAGTAAATTTTTGAAAAATTTCCATTAAAAAGTAAATTTTTGAAAAATTTCCTTTAAAAAGTAAATTTTTGAAAAATTTCCTTTAAAAAGTAAATTTTTGAAAAATTTCCTTTAAAAAGTAAATTTTTGAAAAATCTTTTATAAAAAGTAAATTTTTGATTTCCTTTTTTATAGGAAATTTTTCAAAAATTTTCTTTTTTTATAGGAAATTTTTCAAAAATTTCCTTTTTTTATAGGAAATTTTTCAAAAATTTCCTCTTTTTATAGGAATTTTTTCAAAAATTTCCTTTTTTATAGGAATTTTTTCAAAAATTTCATATTTTTATAAGAAATTTTTCAAAAATTTCATATTTTTATAAGAAATTTTTCAAAAATTTCATATTTTTATAAGAAATTTTTCAAAAATGTCCTATTTTTATAGGAAATTTTTCAAAAATTTCCTTTTTATATGAGAAATTTTTCAAAAATTTCCTATTTTTATAAGAAATTTTTCAAAAATTTCATATTTTTATAAGAAATTTTTCAAAAATTTCATATTTTTATAAGAAATTTTTCAAAAATGTCCTATTTTTATAGGAAATTTTTCAAAAATTTCCTATTCTTATAGGAAATTTTTCAAAAATTTCCTATTTTTATAGGAAATTTTTCAAAAATTTCCTATTTTTATAGGAAATTTTTCAAAAATTTCCTATTTTGAAAGGAAATTTTTCAAAAATTTTCTATTTTTATAGGAAATTTTTCAAAAATTTCCTTTTTTTATAGGAAATTTTTCAAAAATTTCCTTTTTTTTATAGGAAATTTTTAAAAAATTTCCTTTTTTGATAGGAAATTTTTCAAAAATTTCCTTTTTTTATAGGAAATTTTTCAAAAATTTCCTTTTTTTATAGGAAATTTTTCAAAAATGTCCTTTTTTTTATAGGAAATTTTTCAAAAATTTCCTTTTTTTATAGGAAATTTTCCAAAAAGTTCCTTTTTTTATAGGAAATTTTTCAAAAATTTCCTTTTTTTATAGGAAATTTTTCAAAAATTTCTTTTTTATAGGAAATTTTTCAAAAATTTCCTCTTTTTATAGGAATTTTTTTCAAAAATTTCCTTTTTTATAGAAATTTATTTAAAAATTTCCTTTTTTTTTATAGGCAATTTTTCAAAAATGTCCTATTTTTATAGGAAATTTTTTAAAATTTTCCTTTTTTTATAGGAAATTCTTCACAAAATTTTATATTTTTATAGGAAATTCTTCACAAAACTGCCTATTTTTATAGGAAATTTTCACAAAATTTCCTATTTTTATAGGAAATTTTTCACAAAATTTCCTATTTTTATAGGAAATTTTTAACAGAATTTCCTATTTTTATAGGAAATTTTTCAAAAATTTCTTTTTTTTATAGGAAATTTTTCAAAAAATTTCTTTTTTTATAAGAAATTTTTCAAAAATTTTCATTTTTTATAGGAAATTTTTCAAAAATTTCCTTTTTTTATGGGAAATTTTTCAAAAATGTCCTTTTTTTATAGGAAATTTTTCAAAAATTTTCTTTTTTTATAGGAAATTTTTCAAAAATTATTAACATAATTTTATATATTACAGGTTCTGTAATGAGATCATATGGGATAACTCCTCTCATTACACCCGATATGAACACCATGTCTTTACATCTACACATTGGCTGTGACGAAACCATATTTGCCCTAGAACAAGCTGAAGATATTTTAAAAAGTCCCAATTTTGATGTTAAGAAAAAGGTGGCCATATTTGTAAATGGATTCATGTCAACCTCGGAAGCAGATTATGTATATGAAATGGCCAATGCTTTCGCGTGTAGAGGAGGTTACAATTTCCTGGTAGGTATTTCTCTAAAATAATCCCTAGAGGAAATATAATAGATATTATCATACAAACTTACAGGCCCTCAATTCTGCCGACATTATTCATACCCTCTACACCTGGTCTGCCTATAATACTCAAGAGATAGGTCATCGTTTAGCCGAGGCCCTTATAAAACTAAGCGAAGTAGTACCTGCGGAAAATATTCATTTAATAGGCCATAGTTTGGGTTCCCATATTGTCGGTTATGCTGGTCGTTATTTCAACAATTACACCAACTTGAATATTTCCCGGATAACAGGTTTAGATCCAGCCTTCCCCTGTTTCAGCCAAAATGATCAGCTTTTTGGTCTCCAAAGAGGTGATGCTAATTTTGTGGATGTTATTCATACCAATCCGGGAGTTTTTGGTATATCCAATATTGTTGGTGATGCTGATTTCTATGCTGAAGGCTTGATGCCTATTAAGCCCGGCTGTTCAATGGTGGGTTGTTCTCACTTTCGGGCCTATAAATACTTCACTGAGACTGTGTATCCTGGCAATGAGCAGAATTTCTTGGGAAAACGTTGCAATTCAATGGCAGATTTAAAGAATGGTTTCTGTCGTGGTTCTGAATTCCCGATGGGATTTGATGTTCCCTACAAATTAACGGGTAACTATTTCTTACCCGTTAATGCCGAACAACCATATGGCAAGAATAATGAAGGGCGTCCAGCGGTGCCGGATCAATGTGTGAAGAGTTGTAGTAATTAAGCTTTAGTTTAAGTGTTTTTGAGGTTAAATGTAGATCAATTTCTGGTTGCAACAAATAAATTTTAGAAGAACTATTTCATTTTTACTCAGAAATATGTGTGATCCCAAATTTATATAATTTTAAAGTTTTCTGACAAAAAATGCGATTTTTATCAAGATTAAGTGTGGCTTATTTGAAAAACGTATTAAAAACTTTATATTATTTTAGATTTTTCATCAAAAATTCGATTTTTACTCAGAATTCGATGTAATCCCAACTGAATCTTATTTTCATGATGGTAGACTTTTTTAAGGAAATATTACGAATTTATATTTTATGTTAACCGCCATGTTATAGTAGGTTAGTCATCCGCCTAGCATACTAGAGGTCCCAAGTTCGATCCCCGGTCAAACCCACTTGAAAAGATATATATTTAAAAGGAGGTTACCTCATATCTCAGCTAGCCACTGGTTATTGAGTATTAGGCTATGTAAAACTTCTCTAACTAATGGCATTTGCCGTTCGGAGCCGGAGCTAAAACGTAGGCCAATGAGTCTAAAAATAGAATCTTAACTGAAGTTCTATTAAATTAATTATCGATATACATAGGATGAGGAATGATTTTAATAAAACACATTTTGCTGACTTTATAGGACTGTTTAAATTTATTTTTTTATTGTATTCAAATTTAAGCCAATATTTACAGTTACTTACTATGTAGTATTTTTATTTAATTGTAATTTATATTGAAATTAAATACCAAATAAAACAAGTAAGAAAAGCTATAGTCGGTCAAGCCCGACTATATGAATCCCTTCACTACTAAGGTCAAATATGGACAGACAATTTTACAACTTTTCCTTAAGTCTTCGAGACATACATATATATACTATGTGTTTTTTTTAATTTCGAGATTTAAGAAGATTCATGTCATTTCCGGCTAAGGGCCTTATACGGGAGCTAGGGCCAATTGTCGATCGATTGTTTCCAAATTTCGCTTATAGATTTTTAATTACAAAATATTCATCTGTGCAAAGTTTTGGTAATAAAATACATTCATCTTTGGATTTATAAGCATTTTTGTGCTTTTATTGGCATTTTAACCACTTTTGAGAATGTGTCTTGTATGGGAGGTATGATCAAATATGGGCCGATTCCTACAAAATTAGGTACACTGATTAAGGTTATCATATGCAACATTTGTGCTGAATATTATTAAAATACAACTAAATTTAAGGCGGTAAAAACTCTATTCCTGGAAGGCATTCTTATGGGGGGTACTCGAAATAGTAATCCGATTTTTCCCAAAAAGTATAGGGATCGTCCTTGGGCCAAAATATGAGCCTATTCCAAATTCCATTAAATTATCTTTTAAATTACGACCTGTTAAAACAACTCAGGGAGTGATTCTGAGTCGATTGGTAAGCTAAGAGATAGGTCTCAGACCAATATTTCTATGCGTTACACACATCAGCACAAACCCGATATTCCCTTTCCGCCTATGGTGGTGAAGGGTATAATAAACTTTAAATTAAAATTTCTATGTTTAGTAAATTCATGTTTATTTGTTTGGTCTCCACAATAAGACGGATAGTTATTTTTATATCTAAAACTCATACACTGAGAAAAACTATTGGATATCATATTCTGACTCAACCTATCTTATAACCCGGCTGACATTTGTGTGACAAATTAAAAAAAAAAATAATCAGAGATTTTTTATATAAATATTGGCCCAAAAACTAACCAAGGGAGAGTTCTTCTAAAATTGAATCGAAGCATCTCATATTAGCAATTATTGAAAGGCACAAAACCAATATCTTTTTGGTATTTTTGCGTTTTCGTAAGTTTTTATATGGAAGCTATGGTCAAATGGTGATCGATTTGCAAACTGGCTAGCATTGATATAAGACTTCCTTGTACTAAATTTAGTGGCTATAGCTTCTACATACAGACGGACAGACAGGCAGACAGACAGACCGACAGACAGACCGACAGGCAGACAGACAGACAGACAGATACTAATGGGTGTTTTTTATTGAGATATAGAACTTTAAGTTGGCATCACTTTTTTATCTGGAGGCCATTTTGTCAGCTGTCAAGTGATTAATATTTAGTTTGGTTTGCCATTTCATCATGAACAGGTTGACAAAAGAACAACGCTTGCAAATCGTGCAAATTTATTTCGAAAATAATGGTTCAGTTCGCGAAGTTCACCGCAAGCTCCGTCCATTTTATGGTCGACATAATCGTCCATCAGAGCAATTAATTCGGTTAACCATGGATCGTTTTCGCACTACGTTTACTCTATGTGATAATACGCATCCGCAGCGACGTCGAACAGTGCGCACCGAAGAAACAATTGCCGCTGTAGAGCAAAGTGTTGAAGAGGACCCGAATGAATCGATTCGCCACCGTGCACAGCAATTGGAGCTTTGTCCATCAACTTTATGGAAGATTTTGCGCAAAGATCTTGGCTTGCGACCTTACAAGATCCAGCTTGTGTAAGAATTAAAGCCGCGAGACCATGCATTGCGTCGTGATTTTGGTGTATGGGCCGAAAATCAGATTGATCTCGATGCTGATTTTCATCGCAAAATTTTGTTCAGTGATGAGGCTCATTTTTGGTTGAATGCCTACGTCAACAAGCAAAATTGCCGCATTTGGAGTGAAGAGAATCCACATGAGACCCTTGAGACATCATTACATCCACAAAAACTGACTGTTTGGTGTGCTCTATGGGCTGGTGGAGTCATTGGGCCATACTTCTTCCGAAATAATGCTGGACAGTCAGTTACCATAAATGGAGACCGGTATAGAGCCATGATAACCGACTATTTTGTTCCCCAATTTGATGGCATGAATGTGGATGAGTTGTGGTTCCAACAAGACGGCGCTACATGCCACACAGCGCACGTCACAATTGATTTATTGAAGGAAACATTCGATGAGCGCATAATTTCACGGAATGGACCTGTCAATTGGCCACCAAGATAGTGCGATTTGACACCACTGGATTATTTTCTTTGGGGATATGTGAAGTCGCTCGTCTACGCCAACAAACCAGAAACGTTAGGTGACTTGGAAGCCAACATACGTGGCGTTATTGCCAACATACGGCCTCATATGCTCGAAAAAGTAGTTGAAAATTGGACCTGTAGAATTGGCTTTATTCGAGCCAGCCGCGGCGGCCACATGCCCGAAATCATATTTAAACATTAATGGCATAAAATTATCCTTCCAATAAAGCCAAATTGATGGACATTAAAACGATTTTCTTGTGTTTTATTTCAATTCGAAGTTCTATACCTCTAAAAAAAACACCCATTATTATATGGTACCCCTATTTGGGCAAAATTAATATGAGTATGAGGCATATAGAATATATGATCCTAAAATAGCGAATAGAAAACTTCCATGTGTTAAATTTAGTGGCCATAGATATAGTTTATGATTTATTCGCATTTAGGTATATTTAAGGTGAAGTGAAGGCTGCTTCCGTAAGTGTTTTGTATAGGAGCTATGCTGAGATATGAACCGATTTTGATAAAATTGTTTACGTTACCTAGGGCTTTTATAAAACCTTTCTAGACTATATTTTATCTTCATACCTGAAATAATTTGTCATTTATAAGCATATAAGCGACTAGCTTAGGCGAGGTTATACGAGAGTTATATTCCAATGCAAACCGATTTCGTCCAATTTCAGTACCAACAAGTAAGAAAGTGCTATAGTCGGTCCAGCCTGACCATACGATACCCTTCACCACCAAGATTAATGGTGTTCTATTTAATGTATAAAGACAAATATTTGCTAAATTTTGCCATCATACAAACATTTTCTCAAAGCTTATATATTTAAGCTGTTTCCGTCATTTGGACTTATATGAGATGTAGACCGATTATCTCGAAATCTGGTAAATTGATTACAGTTGTTACAAATTATATATGCAAAAAATAAACTTAAAATTGTCATTATCTTCAGATTTACGTGCGTTTTAGTGATTTGTGTCTCATTTAGTGTGTTTTGAGAGAAGAGTTTGTATGGGAACTATGGTCAAATGTGGACCGATTTCAACGAAATTTGGTACAGTGAATTTGGTTAACATAAACAGAATCTAGTTTAAGTTTTATGAAAAAATATTGATATTTGTGGCCACGATATTAATTCTGGGAGGAACCACAAATAATGGACCGATTTTAGAAAAATTTCAATAGCCATAGTCCTACTGTCAAAAAACTGATCCGTGTCAAATTTAATCAAATAATCTTTAGAATTGCGACCTGTACTTTGATTACATGGTTTACATGGGGGTCCAGTAGAGTGGTTCGAAAAAAAAGTTGAGTCAGTCACCCCCTAGGATTAAAGATAATGTCAAAACAATTCCAAAAAATATTTTTTTATTTTTTTACCACGCCTACAAATACGGCCTTTTAGTATTTTGTTCACTGTGTCGCCATCTTTTGTCCGATTATAACACTTTATACATCGACGTTCAGGGCTCTGTAAGGGCTACATTTCTCTCTTTGATAGTCATAACTTTTTAAAATTCGAGTCGTACCCACCCTAATCAAATCGAGTAAAAATCTATCTTTTAGAAGTTATGACTATAAATTGACGTGGTAGTAAAAAACTATCAAAGAGAGGAATGTAGCCCTTACAGAGCCGAGAACACCGATATATAAAATGTTACGATCGGACTTAAAATGACGACACAGTGAACAAAATACTAAAAGGGCGGTATTTTTTGGAATTGTTTTGACATTATCTTTAATCCCAGGGGGTGACTGATATAACTTTTTTTTGTATGGAAGGCGAACCGCTCTAGGGTCCAGCCAGCCGTCCAGACGGACGGACTGACATCGCTAAATCGACTCAGAAAGTGATTCGTAGTCTATTGGCATACTAAAAGATGGGTCTAAGAGATATATTTCTATGCGTAACAGACATCAGCACAGACTTATAATACCCTTTCCCCCTATGGAGGTGAAGGGTATAAAAATAAGAAGAATATTTTTGCTAAGTTTCACTGACATAACTCCTTTTGTTAAGAGTTATCGTGCTTTCAACAGACAGACAGACGTCGCTCAATCGTCTAAGAATTTCATAAGGTTTCGGAATATACGTCAATTTTGAGCCAATATTAAGGAAGTTGCAAACAGAATGACAATCTCAATTTACCCTCCCCCCATCTTTTTGATTGTAGGTATAATAACACAAACTTAGTGCGAAATTTGGTCAGAAGATTTCAAAAAGCCGCTTCAGAAGGTAGCCCGAACTAACCATAAAATTGAAGAAGAGTACCACGCTCTTTGTATGTCGATTCAAGATTAAATGTAGACTAAACTTGATATGTTGGACCGTAACATGTTACAAGACAAAAGAAAGTTGCGTAAAAATATAGGGATTACGAATTATGTTATTTTAAGTTTTAAACATATTTGTTTAAATTTTAGATTTTAATATAGACGATTTTAGGTAATTTTAGTTTGATACAAATTAACCATATTTCTCTCTGTGTGTTCTTGATATGAATATTAGGGTGGGTCGTTTTATGACTTTTGTCTCTGATCGACTTCAATAGTGAAATTATGTGGCCAAATAATGTCAATCGTAAGTGCGCAAAATATTATTGATTTATTTTTAGGATACGAGCCCGCTCAACGGGCCCAAAGTTTTTGAGCCCATTTGTATGGGGAAAAATGAGAGTATTTGTAGTTTTTACTACATATCGTCCATTTACAATTTATTTTGAAGAGAAAAGATAATGGAATCTAAAAGTAATGCAGCTTTAATTGAAGTCAAATCCATGAAACAGTTTTAAAGTTATTGCGATTTCCCCCCAAAATTCGTGACCTTAACAATGTGCCTAAGGATACACCGCTAGAAAAAAATACTCTGACCAAAATCTCGCAGAGTAAGACATGATTTATCATTTCAAGACTTGTAACTACATGCGAGATTTTGTCCAAAGTATTTTTTTCTAGCGGTGTATCCGAAATTTTTGGGGGGAAATCGCAATAACTTTAAAACTCTTTCATGGATTTCAAATATTGATAGCTTCAATTAAAGCTGCATTAGTTCACTTTTAGATTTCATTATTTTTTTTTTTCTTAAAATTAAATTGTAATTTAACAAAATGTAGCAAAAACTGCAAATACTCTAATTTTTCCCCATACAAATGGGCTCGAAAATTTTGGGCGCGATGCGCGGTCCCGTATCGTAAAAATAATTCAATAATATTTTACACACTTCCGATTGGCATAATTTGGCCACATAATTTCACTATTAGAAGTCGATCAGAGACAAAAGTCAAAAAACGACCCACCCTAATGAATACTCCATATCTCTCCATATGTTAAAATATTTCTGTTATGTAATAAATAATTGTATTACTTCATTCGATGACATAATGTTTATTAACAGTTTTCCCGACTATATAAACCTCTCAATGGAATATACCAAATAGTTATAGTTTGGATCTGTTCAGATAAACATTAACTTGAAACTTCAAATTAAAAAAATGAAGTTATTGTTTCTTTTACTTTGTCTTTTCGCCAAGAAGAGTTTTTCTCAAGGAAATATTGCCATTCTTCCTTCTGATGTATTGAATTCAGCTGGCACTATTGTCCAGGGAGCAGGTCAAGAGTTGTTAAATTTGATACCAAGTCCGCGAAATGTTATAAATATTACTCCCCAAATCCTCTTTGGACTACCTGAAGTAGCCCTATTGCAGAGCATTAATTCATTATGTAAGTCCGGAAAGTTTTACAAGTACTTGGGATTAAAAATTTTGATTATGACTTTCAAGGTTCCACTTATCTGGCCTCTGGTACCATGAATCCTCTCCATACCCCTGATGAGAAATCGTTGTCTTTAATATTACTCAAACCTTGTCGGAATAGTAGTTTTTCTTTATCACAGGCCGAGAATATTTTAGAGAGTCCCGACTTTGATGTTAACAAAAAGGTGGCCATATTTGTTAACGGTTGGTTGTCAAATCCGGATATCCACTTTGCACACGAAATGGCCAATGCCTTTAATTGTAGAGGAGATTATAATTTTCTGGTGAGTTAAAAAGATAGATTTTTACTGAAATACTAATCTTTGATTTTAAGCTCTTAGATACCTCTGATTCTATTGCTACCTTATACACCTGGTCCGCCTATAATACCGAAGAAATCGGACGCCTGTTGGCTTTGAGTCTACAGAAACTAACTGAAAAAGTACCAGTAGAAAATATACACTTAATTGGCCTTAGTTTGGGTGCTCAAATTGTGGGCTCCGCTGGACGTCACTTTAGTCATTATACCGGCACAAATCTAACTCGCATTACTGGTTTAGATCCCGCCAATCCCTGTTTTAATGAAGGCAAAATTTTAACGGGCTTGCACAGCGGTGACGCTGACTTTGTTGATGTTGTTCATTCTAATCCGGGTGTCTTGGGTAAAGCTCAGCCACTTGGAGATATTGATTTCTATGCTGGAGGTTTGGCACCCATCAAACCAGGTTGTCATATTGCAGTTTGTTCCCACATTCGCTCTACTAAATACTTCATTGAAACAGTATATCCTGGTAATGAAAAGAACTTCTTGGGAGTACGTTGCACTTCTTTGACAGGTGTCAAAGATGGTTTATGTAATGGGGCGAAAATTCCAATGGGTTTTTCGGTTCCCTATGGTCTGAAGGGTATTTACTATGCAGCTGTTAATGCTAAGCCGCCATATGGTCAGAATAATAGTGGACGGCCTGCAGTGCCCAGTAAATGTAAGAAGTCGTGTAATTGAAATAAACCTAAAAATCTATAAAAATAATTATATTTTCGCCAACTATTTTTGAAATTATAATAAAAAAAAAGAAAATTGTGAATGAATGAATTCATTTACAGATCTGTTATTTACAAACATCTAAACAAAATATAATGTAATGATGGTGCAACTTTAAAATTTCTTCAGTTTTTTTATACCCTTCACCACCATAGGTGGAAAGGGTATTATAAGTTTGTGCTGATGTATGTAACGTATAGAAATATTTGTCTTAGGCCCCTTATAGTATACCAATAGACTAAAAATCACTTTCTGAGTTGATTTAGCGATGTCAGTGCGTCCGTCCGTCCGGCTAGCTGGACCCAGATGTAAACTATGTAATCAAAGTACAGGTCGCAGTTCTATAGATAATTTGTTGGCACAGATAGTGGGAATATGGCTATTGAAATTCGTCGAAGTCGGACCATTATTCATGGTACCTCCCATAGGAAATAATTCTCGGAATTGATATTTTGGCCACTAATAAGCAAATAGTGCCTAGGTTAATCAAAACTATTGTTTCAAATTTCGCTGAAACCCAATACAAACTCTTTTATCATTAGTGGTGAAGGGTTTTGTATGACTTCTTACTTGTTTTTCTGTAGGAACGATTTTTTACTAGGAAAACATTTATAAGTAAATTTTTTTTTATAGAAAAGTTTTAAAACGATATTTTTCTATAGGTAAAATTTCTATAGAAAAAATTTTATCACGAAAATTTTTCTATACCTAAAATTTTGTTATATAAATTTCCGTAGCAAAAACTTTATAACAAAAATTTTTCTACAGAAAAAAATTAATAACAAAATATTTTCCAAACAAAAAATTTATAACGAAAATTTTTCTAAACAAAAAAATTTATAACAATAAAAAAAATGTTTCTCTAGAAAAAATTTTAAAAAGAACATTTTTTGTTGCAAAAATTTTATAAGGAAAGCTATTCTATAGAAATTTGTTTTTAAAAAAAAATTGTTTAATGAAATTTTTTCGATAGAAAAATTTTTTTAACGAAAATTTCTCTATAGACAATTTTTTTTAACGAAAATTTTTTTATAGAATTTTTTCAGTGAAAATTTTTCTAAAGAAAAAATATTGTAACGAACATTTGCCTATAGAAAAAATTTTATAACTAAAATTTAGAACATTTTTTTTAAGAAAAATTTTCGAAAAGAAAGAAATTTTATAACGATACTTTTTTCTAGAAAAAATTTCATAACGAAGAGTTTTCACTAGAAAAACATTTGTAGCGAAATTTTTTCCAAAGAAAAAATTTTGTAACAAAATATATAACAGAAATTGTCTAGAGAAATTTTTTTAACAAAAAAAACAAAACAAAAATTTTTCTATATTAAAATGTTTTTAACGAAAATTTTTCTAAAGAAAAAAATTTTTAACGAACATTTTTCTATAGAAAACATTTTTTAACGAAAATTTTTCTATAAAAAAAATTTTTAACGAACATTTTTCTAAAGAAAAAAATTTTTAACGAAAATTTTTCTAAAGAAAAAAATTTTTAACGAACATTTTTCTATAGAAAAAATTTTTTAACGAAAATTTTTCTATAGAAAAAATTTTTTAACGAAAATTTTTCTATCGAAAAAATTTTCTAACGAAAATTTTCTATAGAAAAATTTTTTTAACGAAAATTTTTGTATAGAAAAATGTTTTTAACGAAAATTTTTGTATAGAAAAAATTTTTTAACGAAAATTTTTTTATAGAAAAATGTTTTTAACGAAAATTTTTCTACAGAAAAATAATTTTTAACGAAAATTTTTCTATAGAAAAATAATTTTTAACGAAAATTTTTCTATAGAAAAATAATTTTTAACGAAAATTTTTCTATAGAAAGAAATTTTTAACGAAAATTTTTCTATAGAAAGAAATTTTTAACGAAAATTTTTCTATAGAAAGAAATTTTTAACGAAAATTTTTCTATAGAAAAAATTTTTTAAGGAAAATTTTTCTATAGAAATTTTTTTTATAGAAATTCTATAGAAATTTTTTCGTTAAAAAAATTTTTTTAACGAAAATTTTTCTATAGAAAAATTTTTTTAACGAAAATTTTTCTATAGAAACATTTTTTTAACGAAAATTTTTCTACATTTTTTTAACGAAAATTTTCGTTAAAAAAATTTTTCTATAGAAAAATTTTCGTTAAAAAAATTTTTCTATAGAAAAATTTTCGTTAAAAAAACTTTTCTATAGAAAAATTTTTTTAGCGGAAATTTTTCTTTAGAAAAATTTTTTTTAACGAAAATTTTTCTATAGAAAAATTTTTTTTAACGAAAATTTTTCTATAGAAAATTTTTTTTTTAACGAAAATTTTTCTATAGAAAAATTTTTTTAACGAAAATTTTTCTATAGAAAAATTTTTTTTAACGAAAATTTTTCTATAGAAAAATTTTTTTTAACGAAAATTTTTCTATAGAAAAATTTTTTTTAACGAAAATTTTTCTATAGAAAAATTTTTTTTAACGAAAATTTTTCTATAGAAAAATTTTTTTTAACGAAAATTTTTCTATAGAAAAATTTTTTTTAACGAAAATTTTTCTATAGAAAAATTTTTTTTAACGAAAATTTTTCTATAGAAAAATTTTTTTTAACGAAAATTTTTCTATAGAAAAATTTTTTTTAACGAAAATTTTTCTATAGAAAAATTTTTTTTAACGAAAATTTTTCTATAGAAAAATTTTTTTTAACGAAAATTTTTCTATAGAAAAATTTTTTTTAACGAAAATTTTTCTATAGAAAAATTTTTTTTAACGAAAATTTTTCTATAGAAAAATTTTTTTTAACGAAAATTTTTCTATAGAAAAATTTTTTTTAACGAAAATTTTTCTATAGAAAAATTTTTTTTAACGAAAATTTTTCTATAAAAAAATTTTTTTTAACTAAAATTTTTCTATAGAAAAATTTTTTTTAACGAAAATTTTTCTATAGAAAAATTTTTTTTAACGAAAATTTTTCTATAGAAAAATTTTTTTTAACGAAAATTTTTCTATAGAAAAAATGTTTTTAACGAAAATTTTTCTATAGAAAAATTATTTTAACGAAAATTTTTCTATAGAAAAAAATTTTTAACGGAAATTGTTCTATATTTCTATATCCGGGAGTTTTTGGTATGTCTAATATTGTTGGTGATGCGGATTTCTATGCTGAAGGTTTGTTGCCCATTAAACCAGGCTATACATGGGTGGACTGTTCTCACTTTCGGGCCTATAGATACTTCACTGTTTACTCGATGATATTACATTTGTATTAGTTTTCATTGAAAATATGATTTTTGCTCAAAGTTAGTTGTAATTCGAAATTAAGCTCTTTTTCTTAATTGGTTCCTAATTAATTAGATATCACGATACTTATGATTAGGGGTGATTGGAATAAAGCACATTTTGTTGACTTGGGGGCTTCATGGGACTGTTTAAATTTATTATTCTTAATATTCAAATTCAAGCCAATATTTACAGTTACTTCGTAGTGTTTTAACTAAATTATAATTGTAATTTAAATTTAAAATAAATATCAAGTAAAATGAACTTTTAAATGAAATTTCTATCTTTAATGAATTCATCATTTTTAGTCTTCACAATAACAAGAATTGCTTTTTTAATATCTTATATATAAGTACACTCAGAAACAAGCCAGAGCGTTATATTCGCCTGTGCCGAATCGTATATACCCGCCATCAAGTTGTATTAAATTAAGAAACATATCTCATATATCTACGAGGGTGCAGCTAATTCAAAATGTGGACCAAAATTGAAAAAAAACCAATAAGCTAATTGGTATTGTTGGTGAAATCTTTGGACTAAATTCGGCTGCAGTAGCTTTATAGTTCAAGTTTTAAAAATATTTCCCTAGTATTTACTTTGATCAAAATTAGGTCTCATATCTGGTTATAGTTTTACACTAATAAGTTATTAAATACTTTTCGTTGTGCTTAATATGTAGTTAGGCTAAATACGTTAATAGTAATGCGGCAGGTCCATATATTTTGTTAGAAGTTCTTAGTGAAATCCACCATATATAAAGTACATGCTGAACACTGATTGATAGATATCTGATTTCGTAGGTGCAATCTTAATATACTCCAAATCTTTTTGATTGTACAAATAACAAGTAAGAAAGTGCTATACGAGTAGTCGGTCAAGCCCGACTATACGATACCCTCCACCTCTAAGGCGTCAAAGGCGTTTTTTTTTTTTCATATATAAAGACAAATATTTGCAAATTTTGCCATCATACAAATATTTTCTCAAAACTTTATATTTATGCTATTTCCGTCATTTGGACTTATATGAGAGCTAGGGTCAAATGTGAACTGATTATCTCGAAATTTAGCAAATTGATTAAAATTGTTACAAAAATTATATATGCAAAAAATATACACAAAATTCTTATTATCTTCAGATTTATGACCGTTTTAGTGATTTTTGTCTCATTTAGTGCGTTTTGACAGAAGAGTTTGTTTGGAAGCTATGGTCAAATGTGGACCGATTTCAACAAATTTGGTACAGTAATTAAGGTTTACATAAGCAGTGTTCGTTTTTAAATTTCATTTGTGGCCAATATATCAATTCCGGGAGGTGGGACCTCTGGAAGGTACCATAAATAATGGACAGATTTTGACAAATTTCAAAAGTCATGCTCCCACGATCAAAAAAATGATCTGTGCCAAATTTCATCAAATTATCTTTATAATCGCTACCTGTACTTTGATTACATGGTTTATATGGGGGTCCAGCCAGACGGACAGACGGACTGACATCGCTAAGTCGACTCAGAAAGTGTTTCTAAACCTATTGGCATACTAAAAGGTGGATCTAAGACAAATATTTCTTTGCATTACGTTCATCAGCACAAACTTATAATACCTTTTCCATCTATGGTGGTGTAGGGTATAAAAAGGGGATGTTGTATATATAAGAACTATAGTCAATGTTGACCAATTGTTACAAAATTTTATATACTGGCTGGTATTTATATAAACCTTATTTATGTAATATATAGTGGCCGTAGCTGTCATAGTTTATAATTTAATAACTTTTAACTGGCGTTTGTGCCGTTTTAGTGGTTTTCGGGAGTGATTTCTATATGAAGGCTATGGTGAAATATGGACCGATTCTTATAAAATTTGATATACTGACCAAAAGTTGTATAAAACTTCTGTATTTTAAATTTAGTCGTCATAGCTATTACAATTGTCTTCAATTTATCAGCATTAATGTGATTCCCGGGGCGGGTTATATGGGAGCTATTATAAAATGTAAACCGATGTCGCCCATTTTCAGCACAGAACTTCTGTTACATATCAAAAATACTTTTGTACAATTTTGTCTCTCTTGCTTTTGTAGTTAAGGAGCTATCGCACTTTTATCTGACGGACAGACGGACATAAACCGCCTTTATACCCTTCACCAACATGGGTGGAAAGGGTATTATAAGTTTGTGCTGATGTATGTTACGCATAATATTTGTCTTAGACCCATCTTTTACTATACCAATAGGCTTAGAATCACTTTCTGAGTCGATTTAGCGATGTCCGTCCGTCTGGCAGGACGCCCATGTAAACCTTTTAATCAAACTACAGGTCGCAATTCAAAAGGTAATTTGATGAAATTTGGCACAGATCATTATTTTGATAATGAGACCATGGCTATTGAAATTCGTCAAAATCGGTCCATTATTTATGGTACCTCCCATAGGGCCCACTTCCCGGAATTGATATATTGGCCACAAAAATTAATATTTTTCATGAAATTTAAAACAAATACTGCTTATGTAAACCAAAATCACTGTACCAAATTTCGTTGAAGTCGGTACACATTTGACCATAGCTCCCATACAAACTCTTTTCTCAAAACGCACTAAATGAGCCAAATTGACTAAATCGAGAATTTTAAGTTTATTTTTTGCATAAATAATTTTGGTAACAACTGCAATCAATGTGCCAAATCTTGAGATAATCGGTCCACATTTGACCCTAGCTCCCATATAAGTCCAAATGGCGGAAGCAGCTTAAATGTATAAGTTTTGAGAATATATTTGTATGATGGCAAAATTTAGCAAATATTCGTCTTTATACAGGAAAAAGAACACCTTTGACCTTAGTGGTGAAGGGTATCGCATGGTCGGGCTTGACCGACTATAGCACTTTCTTATTTCTTTCTTTTTGTGTTTTTGTGTTTCCGTAAGTATTTTACATGGGAGCTATGATCAAATAGTTACTGATTGTAACAAAATTTTGCACAATAGCTGGCATTCACATAAGACTTCCTTTTGTAAAATTTTGATGCTGCAGCCCTTTCGTTAAGGCGCTATCGCTCTTTTATTTGACGGACAGACGGACATAAACCCCTTTTTCTTTTTGTATTTTGGTGTTTCTGTAAGTTTTTTATATGGGAGCTATGGTCAAATGGTGACCGATTGTAACAAAAATTTTCCTTTTGTAAAATTTTGTTGCCGTTGCCCTTTTCGTTAAGGCGCTATCGCTCTTTTATCTGACGGACAGACGGACATAAGACCAGTTTCCTTTTTGTATTTTTGTGTTTCCAAAAGTTTGTTATATGGGAGCTATGGTCAAATGGTGACCGATTGTGACAAAATCGAACACTGGCTGATATTCACATAATACTTTATTGTGCTAAATTAAGTGACCAAAGCGATTACAGTTTATCATTTATTGACATTTAAGTGTATTTCAGGTGGAATTTAGACTGTTTTAGTAAGTTTTTTGTATGGGAGCTATGGTTAAATGTGAACCGATTTTGATGAAATTGTATATGCTGACTAGTACTTATGTAAAACTTCTTTGTACTAAATGCTATTATCATAGCTATTATAATTTGTCATTTATTAGCGAATAAGTAATTAGACGAGGTTATACGGGAGCTGTTTGTATGTCAATTCAAGATTAAATGTAGACCAAACTGAACATGTTGGACAGTAACGTGTTACAAGAACAAAGAATGTTGCTAAAAAATATGCGGATATTATATTATTTTAAGTTTTTAAACATACCCAGTAAAACTTTTCATTACCAAATAATGAGTTAAACAGTCAAACTATTGAACACGAACTACTTACTCATTCGCTGTTTAAGTCATTACATTAGCATGGGGATGTCATTGGAGGCAAGTACTTACCAATTGCAGAAAAGTAATGACTTGGGTAAGCAATTTGAAAGCAACAACAACAACAGCAACAACTTTTTTGTTGTTGTTTTATTAAAAACGTATATTTTTAAACGAAATACAAAATTTTTTTTTATGATCTCATGGGGGCTCGAACCCAGACCCTCCGACTGCTAGGCAGAGACTTTTCCACTGAGCTACTTCATATGTTGAAAACTTAGCAGCTTATAATTAATATAAACAATTTTTATTTTTAGATCTAAAATCATGTGAAAATAACTTTGTTTTTCCCTGCTTTTTTTGCTTTGTTGTAATTTTTGGAAAAATATTTTTATACAATTTTTTGTAATTATTTTAAAACTTTTTTAAAATTATTTTAAAACTTAAACAATTTAAATCTTCTTTTTTGTATAAGTTTTTACATAAGATTGACTCTTACTTAATTAAATGTTACAACCTGTTAAGGTCAATGTCCGAGCATATTTTAGAATTCCATGGATTTCGATCTTGTGCGAATATTCTCCAATTTTATAGGCCAAGCTTTGAAAAATGTTCCTCTACTTGGTCTTTCTATCGAAGTTTCGGACATCCTCCTCTAATATTAGGTAGTGGGACATTTCAATTCTAATTTTATCCTATTCATTGTATTTTTTTTTTCAAGAGAGTGTTACTAGCCCGTAATCCTAACCCATTTTTATCGATCTTATGGGACAACTCTCGGAACATGTTAACTCACAATATTAATGGGTGTTAAACTAAACTATCTTCCCGGGTGATACCATGAGGAGGTGTGTGTCCACAGTTGAGATGAAGGATGACCCAGATAAGTTGGGCTTACCAAGTTAAGACCAATTAGAATCGTGTTTGGTATTCAACATCCCCTACATAATCAAAATTTACTCATGATGGTATTTTTTCATTAACGTGAGTTAGTTTTACAAATTTTTTTTACAGAAGATAATATTTAAGTTCTTAAAATTCAAAAATCATTTAAAAACCCTTTTAATAAAAAAAAAAAACTAAAAAAATGGTTGCCCTTGGTGGGATTTGAACCGGGGCCATTCAGTTTAAATTATCATCTTAATTACAAATAAGTACTTCCGTAATAGCTTATTATTTATTCGGATGGTATGTTGTAGTCGTTACAAGGTAACCAGTTATCAGAGTACTTGCCGTTACCAAAGTTTTGCTGGGTATTTGTTGAAATTTTAGATTTGAATGTAAATGATTTTAAGTAATTTAATTTTGAACGAGTAAGAAAAGCTAAGTCGGTCAAGCCCGACTATATCATACCCTTCACTGATAAGGTCAAATATGGACCAACAACTTAACAAGTTTTCCTTATGTCTTAGAGACATACATACATATACTATGTGTTATTTTTTCAAAATTTCGAGATTTATGTCATTTCTGGCTAAGGGCCTGATATGGGAGCTAGGCTCAATTGTAGACCGATTGTTACTAAATTTTGGTTATTGGTACAAAATATTTATCTGTGCAAAGCTTTAGTAATCAAATTCATTTATCTTTAGAGTTATATACGTTTTTGTGCTTTGATGTGTTTATAAACGTCTTTTGAGAATGTTTCTTGTATGGGAGGTATGGTCGAATATAGGCCGATTCCTACAAAATTAGGTACACTGATTAAACTTATCATAAGCAATATTTGTGTTGAATATTATAAAAATACATTTAAATTTGTGGCTGTAAAGGATCAAAAACTCTATTCCGGTAAGGCATCCCTATGGGAGGTACCCGAAATAGTAATCCGATTTCATCCAATTTTTATCCGATTTCATCCAAACAGTATAGTATCGTCCTTGGGCCAAAATATGAGCCTGTGCCAAATTTCATCCGATTATCTTTAAAATTACGATCTGTACAATGATAACAAGCTTATATGGATAATCGGCCAGCCAGCCAGCCGGACGGACATCGTTAAAACAACTCAGGGAATGATTCTAAGTCGATTGGTATACTAAACGGTGGGTTTCAGACCAATATTTCTATGCGTTACAAACATCAGCACAAACCCAATATACCCTTTCTACCTATTGGGTGAAGGGTATAAAAAGTGAACCATTTTTCTCTCTGTGTATACTTGATAGGAATTTTCCATATCTAATCATATGTAAAAATTTCTATTACGTAAAATTTAATTGTTTAACTTTATTTGGTGCAACAAAATGCATAATTTTTACTAATAGTTTTCCCGACTATATAAACCAAACAATTGAATATAATAAACAGTTATACTTTGGATCTGTTCAGATAAATATTAAATTGAAACTCGAAATTAAAAGAAAAATGAAATTATTATTTCTTTTACTTTCTCTTTGTCTTTTTGCTAAGGAGAGTTTTACTCAAGGAAATATTGCTATTAATCCTTCCGATTTATTGGATTCAGCTGGCACTATTATCCAGGGAGTAGGAAAAGAGTTATTAAATTTGATACCAAGTCCACAAGATGTGTTTAATATTGCCCCTCAAATCCTCTTTGGACTACCCGAAGTAGCCCTATTACAGGGCATTAATTTATTATGTAAGTCTGACGAGTTTTACAAGTACTTAATATTAAAAATTTCTATTATGACTTTCAGGCTCCATTTATCTGGCTTCTGATACCATAAATCCTCGCCATACCCCTAAGGAGAGTTCGTTGTCCTTAATATTACTCAAACCTTGTCGGAATAGTAGTTTTCCTTTGTCGCAGGCCGAGAATATTTTAGAAAGTCCCGACTTTGATGTTAACAAAAAGGTGGCCATATTTGTTAACGGTTGGTTGGCAAATCCGAATCTCGACTATGTACAACAAATGGCCAATGCCTTTAATTGTAGAGGAGACTATAACTTCTTGGTAAATATAAAGAATCTATGTTTGATAAACCGATAACTAATATTTTGTTTTCAAGACCTTAGACACCGCTGATTCTATTGCTACCTTATACACCTGGTCCGCCTATAATACCGAAGAGGTCGGACGCCTATTGGCTTTGAGCCTACAGAAACTAACTGAAAAAGTACCAGTAGAAAATATATATTTGATTGGCCTTAGTTTGGGTGCCCATATTGTAGGCTCCGCCGGGCGGCACTTTAGTCATTATACCGGCTCAAATCTAACTCGCATTACTGGCTTAGATCCCGCCAATCCCTGTTTTAATGAAGGCGAAACTTTAACGGGCTTGCACAGTGGTGACGCTGACTTCGTTGATGTTGTTCATTCTAATCCGGGTGGGTTGGGTAAAGCCCAGCCACTTGGAGATCTGGATTTCTATGCCGGAGGTTTGGCTCCCATCAAACCAGGTTGTCATATGATAGGTTGTTCCCATGTTCGTTCTGCTGAATATTTCACTGAAACAGTATATCCTGGTAATGAGAGGAACTTCTTGGGTGTACGTTGCACTTCTTTGACAGGTGTCAAAGATGGTTTCTGTAATGGGCCGAAAATTCCAATGGGTTATGCGGTTCCCTATGATCTGAAGGGTACTTTCTTTGCGGATGTTAATGCAGAGCCGCCATATGGTCAGAATAATGGTGGAAGGTCTGCAGTGCCCCGCAAATGTAAGAAGAAGTGTAATTGAAATCAACAACCTAAAGTCCATAACTTTAATCGAAATTTAAATCTTATTATATTTTAGTCTATTGTTTTTGAAATATAATTAATAAAAAATTCTGGATGAATGAATTCATTTACAGCCCTGCTATTAACATATACAGACAGTTTCTTTAACATATATCTAAACAAATAAATAATAATAATATATAGAGGGTGCAACTTAAAAATTTCTAAAATTTTTCTATAGAAACATTTTTTGACGAAAATTTTTCAATGGAAAAAATTTTTAACGAAAATTTTTCTATAGAAAAAATTTTTGAACGAAAATTTTTCTATAGAAAAAATTTTTGAACGAAAATTTTTCTATAGAAAAAATTTTTGAACGAAAATTTTTCTATAAAAAAAATTATTTAACGAAAATTTTTCAATAGAAAAAATTTTTTTAACGAAAATTTTTTTATAGAAAAAATTTTTTTAACGAAAATTTTTCTATAGAAAAAATTTTTGAACGTAAATTTTTCTATAGAAAAAATTTTTTAACGAAAATTTTTCTATAGAAAAAATTTTTGAACGAAAATTTTTCTATAGAAAAAATTTTTGAACGAAAATTCTACTATAAAAAAATTTTTGAACGAAAATTTTTCTATAGAAAAAATTTTTGAACGAAAATTTTTCTATAGAAAAAATTTTTTAACGAAAATTTTTCTGTAGAAAAAAATTTTTTTAACGAAAACTTTTCTATAGAAAAAATTTTTAACGAAAATTTTTCTATAAAAAAAATTTTTTCAACGAAAATTTTTCTATAGAAAAAATTTTTTGAACGAAAATTTTTCTATAGAAAAAATTTTTTGAACAAAAATTTTTCTATAGAAAAAATTTTTTGAACGAAAATTTTTCTATAGAAAAAATTTTTTGAACGAAATTTTTCTATAGAAAAAATTTTTTGAACGAAAATTTTTCTATAGAAAAAATTTTTTGAACTAAAATTTTTCTATAAAAAAAATTTTTTGAACGAAAATTTTTCTATAAAAAAAATTTTTTGAACGAAAATTTTTCTACAGAAAAAATTTTTTGAACGAAAATTTTTCTATAGAAAAAATTTTTTGAACGAAAATTTTTCTATAGAAAAAATTTTTTGAACGAAAATTTTTCTATAGAAAAAATTTTTGAACGAAAATTTTTCTATAGAAAAAATTTTTGAACGAAAATTTTTCTATAGAAAAAATTTTTTGAACGAAAATTTTTCTATAGAAAAAATTTTTTGACCGAAAGTTTTTCTATAGAAAAAATTTTTTGAACGAAAATTTTTCTATAGAAAAAATTTTTGAACGAAAATTTTTCTATAGAAAAAATTCTTTGAACGAAAATTTTTCTATAGAAAAAATTTTTTGAACGAAAATTTGTCTATAGAAAAAATTGTTTAACGAAAATTTTTCTGTAGAAAAAATTTTTTAATTAAAATAGAAAAATTTTAATTAAAAAATTTTTTCTACAGAAAAATTTTTAACGAAAATTTTTTTATAGAAAAATTATTCTAAAGAAAGGTTACAATATATATAAATTACAATAGATATAAAAAAATAGTTGTTGCTTAACAATTAACTTTATTTACTATCACAAAAACCACAATTACTTAAAATTAAATCACTATTATATTGCGCATTCTCTCCATATGGCACTTCGGGATTCACGCCCAACATATAAGCACCCTTTTCCGTTACAGGCACCTGAAAACCCATAGCCACAGAGGCTTCTTTACATCTGCCACCTCTTTTAGCCTTTCTTAAAGAACTACAGTGAGTAGCCAAAAAGTCCATTTCATGACCAGGATAAACCGTCTCGGCATAATATTTCCAAGCTCTTGTATGAGAACAACCAAACTGGTGACAACCCGGCTTAATAGGGGCATAGCCCTGTACATAGAAATCAATATCGCCTATTTGATCTCGTTTGCCCAAAGCTCCTGGATTAGTGTGTATAATGTCTACGAAATGGGCATCTCCTCGCTGGAGACCTGTTATAGCCTGACCTTCACCAAAACAAGGATTGGCTGGATCTAAACCGGTTATGCGTTGTATTTTCTTTCCTGTGGTCTTTTCGAATTTACGTGCTGCAAAACCGGCTATATGGGCTCCTAAGCTAAACCCAACTATGTGGAAATTTTTGGCCGGTATTTTTGTATGCAATTGAATGAGGCCATGAGCTATGATGTCGCCGACGATCTCGGTATTGAAAGCTGACCATGTATACAGGGTATCGATGAAATAGGAAGCATTAAGTGCCTGAGGGATGAATGTAAAGAATAAACAAAATTAAAAATTTTTTTCTATAGAAATAATTGAAATTTCAATATAAAATTTTTTCTATAGAAAAAAATTTCAATATAAAATTTTTTCTATATAAAAAATTTCAATATAAAATTTTTTCTATAGAAAAAATTTCAATATAAAATTTTTTCTATAGAAAAAATTTCAATATAAAATTTTTTCTATAGAAAAAATTTCAATATAAAATTTTTTCTATAGAAAAAAATTTCAATATAAAATTTTTTCTATAGAAAAAATTTCAACATAAAATTTTTTCTATAGAAAAAATTTCAATATAAAATTTTTTCTATAGAAAAAATTTCAATATAAAATTTTTTCTATAGAAAAAATTTCAATATAAAATTTTTTCTATAGAAAAAATTTCAATATAAAATTTTTTCTATAGAAAAAATTTCAATATAAAATTTTTTCTATAGAAAAAATTTCAATATAAAATTTTTTCTATAGAAAAAATTTCAATATAAAATTTTTTCTATAGAAAAAATTTCAATATAAAATTTTTTCTATAGAAAAAATTTCAATATAAAATTTTTTCTATAGAAAAAATTTCAATATAAAATTTTTTCTATAGAAAAAATTTCAATATAAAATTTTTTCTATAGAAAAAATTTCAATATAAAATTTTTTCTATAGAAAAAATTTCAATATAAAATTTTTTCTATCGAAAAAATTTCAATATAAAATTTTTTCTATAGAAAAAATTTCAATATAAAATTTTTTCTATAGAAAAAATTTCAATATAAAATTTTTTCTATAGAAAAAATTTCAATATAAAATTTTTTCTATAGAAAAAATTTCAATATAAAATTTTTTCTATAGAAAAAATTTCAATATAAAATTTTTTCTATAGAAAAAATTTCAATATAAAATTTTTTCTATAGAAAAAATTTCAATATAAAATTTTTTCTATAGAAAAAATTTCAATATAAAATTTTTTCTATAGAAAAAATTTTAATATAAAATTTTTTCTATAGAAAAAATTTTAATATAAAATTTTTTCTATAGAAAAAATTTCAATATAAAATTTTTTCTATAGAAAAAATTTTAATATAAAATTTTTTCTATAGAAAAAATTTCAATATAAAATTTTTTCTATAGAAAAAATTTCAATATAAAATTTTTTCTATAGAAAAAATTTCAATATAAAATTTTTTCTATAGAAAAAATTTCAATATAAAATTTTTTCTATAGAAAAAATTTCAATATAAAATTTTTTCTATAGAAAAAATTTCAATATAAAATTTTTTCTATAGAAAAAATTTCAATATAAAATTTTTTCTATAGAAAAAATTTCAATATAAAATTTTTTCTATAGAAAAAATTTCAATATAAAATTTATTCTATAGAAAAAATGTCAATATAAAATTTTTTCTATAGAAAAAACTTCAATATAAAATTTTTTCTATAGAAAAAATTTCAATATAAAATTTTTTCTATAGAAAAAATTTCAATATAAAATTTTTTCTATAGAAAAAATTTCAATATAAAATTTTTTCTATAGAAAAAATTTCAATATAAAATTTTTTCTATAGAAAAAATTTCAATATAAAATTTTTTCTATAGAAAAAATTTCAATATAAAATTTTTTCTATAGAAAAAATTTCAATATAAAATTTTTTCTATAGAAAAAATTTTAATATAAAATTTTTTCTATAGAAAAAATTTTAATATAAAATTTTTTCTATAGAAAAAATTTCAATATAAAATTTTTTCTATAGAAAAAATTTTAATATAAAATTTTTTCTATAGAAAAAATTTCAATATAAAATTTTTTCTATAGAAAAAATTTCAATATAAAATTTTTTCTATAGAAAAAATTTCAATATAAAATTTTTTCTATAGAAAAAATTTCAATATAAAATTTTTTCTATAGAAAAAATTTCAATATAAAATTTTTTCTATAGAAAAAATTTCAATATAAAATTTTTTCTATAGAAAAAATTTCAATATAAAATTTTTTCTATAGAAAAAATTTCAATATAAAATTTTTTCTATAGAAAAAATTTCAATATAAAATTTATTCTATAGAAAAAATGTCAATATAAAATTTTTTCTATAGAAAAAACTTCAATATAAAATTTTTTCTATAGAAAAAATTTCAATATAAAATTTTTTCTATAGAAAAAATTTCAATATAAAATTTTTTCTATAGAAAAAATTTCAATATAAAATTTTTTCTATAGAAAAAATTTCAATATAAAATTTTTTCTATAGAAAAAATTTCAATATAAAATTTTTTCTATAGAAAAAATTTCAATATAAAATTTTTTCTATAGAAAAAATTTCAATATAAAATTTTTTCTATAGAAAAAATTTCAATATAAAATTTTTTCTATAGAAAAAATTTCAATATAAAATTTTTTCTATAGAAAAAATTTCAATATAAAATTTTTTCTATAGAAAAAATTTCAATATAAAATTTTTTCTATAGAAAAAATTTCAATATAAAATTTTTTCTATAGAAAAAATTTCAATATAAAATTTTTTCTATAGAAAAAATTTCAATATAAAATTTTTTCTATAGAAAAAATTTCAATATAAAATTTTTTCTATAGAAAAAATTTCAATATAAAATTTTTTCTATAGAAAAAATTTCAATATAAAATTTTTTATATAGAAAAAATTTCAATATAAAATTTTTTCTATAGAAAAAATTTCAATATAAAATTTTTTCTATAGAAAAAATTTCAATATAAAATTTTTTCTATAGAAAAAATTTCAATATAAAATTTTTTCTATAGAAAAAATTTCAATATAAAATTTTTTCTATAGAAAAAATTTCAATATAAAATTTTTTCTATAGAAAAAATTTCAATATAAAATTTTTTCTATAGATAAAATTTCAATATAAAATTTTTTCTATAGAAAAAATTTCAATATAAAATTTTTTCTATGGAAAATATTTCAATATAAAATTTTTTCTATGGAAAAAATTTCAATATAAAATGTTTTCTATAGAAAAAATTTCAATATAAAATTTTTTCTATAGAAAAATTTTCAATATAAAATTTTTTCTATAGAAAAAGTTTCAATATAAAATTTTTCTATAGAAAAAATTTCAATATAAATTTTTTTCTATAGAAAAAATTTCAATATAAAATTTTTTCTATAGAAAAAATTTCAATATAAAATTTTTTCTATAGAAAAAATTTCAATATAAAATTTTTTCTATAGAAAAAATTTCAATATAAAATTTTTTCTATAGAAAAAATTTCAATATAAAATTTTTTCTATAGAAAAAATTTCAATATAAAATTTTTTCTATAGAAAAGATTTTAATATAAAATTTTTTCTATAGAAAAAATTTCAATAGAAAATTTTTTCTATAGAAAAAATTTCAATATAAAATTTTTTCTATAGAAAAAATTTCAATATAAAATTTTTTCTGTAGAAAAAATTTCAATATAAAATTTTTTCTGTAGAAAAAATTTCAATCTGAAATTTTTTCTATAGAAAAAATTTCAATATAAAATTTTTTCTATAGAAAAAATTTTAATATAAAATTTTTTTTATAGAAAAAATTTCAATATAAAATTTTTTCTATAGAAAAAATTTCAATATAAAATTTTTTCTATAGAAAAAATTTCAATATAAAATTTTTTCTATAGAAAAAATTTCAATATAAAATTTTTTCTATAGAAAAAATTTCAATATAAAATTTTTTCTATAGAAAAAATTTCAATATAAAATTTTTTCTATAGAAAAAATTTCAATATAAAATTTTTTCTATAGAAAAAATTTCAATATAAAATTTTTTCTATAGAAAAAATTTCTATATAAAATTTTTTCTATAGAAAAAATTTCAATATAAAATTTTTTCTATAGAAAAAATTTCAATATAAAATTTTTTCTATAGAAAAAATTTCAATATAAAATTTTTCTATAGAAAAAATTTCAATATAAAATTTTTTCTATAGAAAAAATTTCAATATAAAATTTTTTCTGTAGAAAAAATTTCAATATGAAATTTTTTCTATAGAAAAAATTTCTATAAAAAATTTTTTCTATAGAAAAAATTTTAATATAAAATTTTTTCTATAGAAAAAATTTTAATATAAAATTTTTTCTATAGAAAAAATTTCAATATAAAATTTTTTCTATAGAAAAAATTTCAATATAAAATTTTTTCTATAGAAAAAATTTCAATATAAAATTTTTTCTATAGAAAAATATTCAATATAAAATTTTTTCTATAGAAAAAATTTCAATATAAAATTTTTTCTATAGAAAAAATTTCAATATAAAATTTTTTCTATAGAAAAAATTTCAATATAAAATTTTTTCTATAGAAAAAATTTCAATATAAAATTTTTTCTATAGAAAAAATTTCAATATAAAATTTTTTCTATAGAAAAAATTTCAATATAAAATTTTTTCTATAGAAAAAATTTCAATATAAAATTTTTTCTATAGAAAAAATTTCAATATAAAATTTTTTCTATAGAAAAAATTTCAATATAAAATTTTTTCTATAGAAAAAATTTCAATATAAAATTTTTTCTATAGAAAAAATTTCAATATAAAATTTTTTCTATAGAAAAAATTTCAATATAAAATTTTTTCTATAGAAAAAATTTCAATATAAAATTTTTTCTATAGAAAAAATTTCAATATAAAATTTTTTCTATAGAAAAAATTTCAATATAAAATTTTTTCTATAGAAAAAATTTCAATATAAAATTTTTTCTATAGAAAAAATTTCAATATAAAATTTTTTCTATAGAAAAAATTTCAATATAAAATTTTTTCTATAGAAAAAATTTCAATATAAAATTTTTTATATAGAAAAAATTTCAATATAAAATTTTTTCTATAGAAAA